>JAREIK010003774.1:723530-730671 GCA_029783825.1 Sapria himalayana
TCTACTTCTATTTCTAGCTTTCCATAAGCACCAAACTGCTATATGTGGAATATAATTCCTTAACCATTTTAAAATTTTATTCTTTGTTTGCTTTTCTGACCAGTTTTCTAGTCTTTTTCTCAGAGGCATTCTACTATTTTCAATTTCTACTTCAATTTCTAATATGTTCCATAATTTTACTATGATCTTGCCCGTAGAAAATAGGTGGTCAGTACTTTCCATTTCTTGATAGCAGCATTCGCATCTAGATGCTAATTTTATGCATTTTTTCTGAATATTTTTATCTACTGGAATAATGTTGCAATTTATTTTCCACATAAACACATTCATCTTTTGTGGCAAGTCTTTTATCTAGAGCCCTTTAAATTGTGGGGGCCTTCTATTTCTAATCAGCTCTTTGGTGCTTTTTATTGTGAAGTTCCCCTGTGGGTTTAATGTCCATTTCCACCCGCTTTTAGTTGAAGTAATATGTTTTCTACCATGTTCTGCTGTTTTCATATCAATTTCTAGTTTTTAGTTGCTTTTTTAGTATCTTTAAATGCTTTGTTTCCTAACCCATATTTAGCTTTAATATATGTCACCCAGATGCTTTCATTTTGCTTTAATATCCACCAATTTTTACATGCCCAAGCTTTGGCTATATCATTCAGGTTTGTAAAGCCTAGACCTGCTTCCTCTTTTGGATAGCAAATATCCTTCCATTTTTTCCAATGTAACTTATTTTTTTCTTCTTTTTTCCCCCATAAGAAATTAGCCATTTTCCTTTATAATTTATTTATGATACTATTTGGTGGATATACCATCATTAAAATATGGGCTAATGATCCATGTAACACATAAGTTATTAGCATAATTCTTCCTGCCATATTTAACAAGTCCTCTTTCCACCCAGTAATTTTTTGCCTTATCTTGTCCAATAAGAATGACAAATGATCCTCCTTCATTCTTCCTTCGTAAATCGAGCACTCCAGATACATTATAGCTCCTTTACTCTGCACAAAGCCTATGACTCCTTTAATCCTTTGAGCTAGATTTTCTGATGTTTTGCTGCTATCATGAATTGACTTTTATTCTCATTTAGCATTTGACCTGTTTCTTCTTCCAGTGTAAGAAGTCCCATCAGGTTATCCATGGATCTGCTACTGGCATTTGTAAATATAATCACATCATCTGTGTATGCCAAGCAGCATATTAATAGCGTATTTCTAGGCTATTTGTAAGCTAGAATACTACCATTTCTAACTTGCACCTTCAAGTTTATTATGAAGAGTTCTAAGTATATATTAAACAATGAGGGAGATAGTGAATCCCCCTGCTTGAGACCTCTAGATGATTTGAACTCTTCACCTGTCTGGCCATTTATAAGAATTTTAACCCAAGAACTAGATATACATCTATACATAATATCTATCCAAATTTCTGAAAACCCCATTCTTCTCATTAGGTAACATAGAGTGTTCCATTCAACTCTATCAAATGCTTTGGACAACTCCAGCTTTATAATTACATTATGTCCTCTTACCTTAGATCTTATTTCCCTTATCAATTATGATGCAGGATTAATAATTTCTAACATCAATCTATTTTTAATAAAACCTGCTTGTTCGGGCGAGATAATTTTAGGAAGAATCCTGCTCAATCTCTTCTGTACTTCTTTAGCTAAAATTTTATAGATAGTGTTGCATAAACTAATTGGTCTGTAATCTTCTCCTTTCTGCGGGTTTATCTTCTTGGGTATTAATACTATATATGAACTGGCCCAAGATTTTGAGATTTCCCCGGCAGTAAATATCCATATTAGTGCTGCGACCACTTCATTTTTTATTATACTCCATCATCTTTTAAAGAACCCATTATTCCAACCATCTGGGCCAGCCGAGCTGACTTTGTTGGCATTAAATATTGCATCCTTTACTTCTTCCGTAGGAAATTCTGATAACATTTTATTATCTTCTTCTATAACCCTTCTTTTAATATTTTCCATTAATGTCTGATTCTTACCTATATTTGGCCCACATAAATGGCTTTTAAAGAAGCCTTTTAATTCATTTTTTATATCTTTCTCTTTTTCTATCCGATCGCCATTAGTTCTTTTGAGGCCTTTTATTCCCAATTTTTGATTTTTAACTTTTTCCATTGTGTTAAAAAACTTTGTGTTATTATCTCCATCTTTCAACCATTTTATTTTAGCCTTTTGTTTACAGAAGACTTCTTCCATATGCATTCTAAGTCTTAGTTCAACTTTTTCTTTACTAACTTCTATTCTAGTTATAACGTCTTATTTAGTTTCATAATCTATTTCTAAAGCTGTTACTTTCTGTTCAGCTTCTTGAATTTTTTTAACAATATTAAAAAAAACCTCTTTATTCCACTTGTTAAGAGCCTGACTAAATGCTTGCAATTTTTGCCCCAAAATCTGCATGGGGTTGCCCGATATCAGGTTTTCCATGTATCTATTACTATAGCCTCAAAATCCTTATGCATACCCCACATATTTTGGAAAATAAAACCTTTCTGTCTCCTCTTCCTTTTTTGGAGGGTCACCAGGAGCGGGCTGTGATCTGAGCAGGTCCTGCTTAAATGCTGGACTTTGATTTCACCCAACCTATCCAGCCACTGCACATTAACTAATACCTGATCCAGCCTAGACCAGATCACTCCCCTTTTCTTCCAATCATTACGCCATGTGTAATTTGATCCTAAGTATTCTACCTCCATTAATCTTGTAGCTGCAATAGCCTCAATTAAATTGAGTTATTGTTACCGGATCAGGTGGCCAGCCTCCCCTTTTCTAAGTGATATTTCTAATCACATTGAAATCCCCTCCTATAATCCACGGGGATTTCCTAGCTACTATTTTATTCATCTCCTACTAGAGTGTTTTCCTTTCTTCCTTCAAATTGCTCGCATAAACTATCGAAAAAATTGTCTCAGACTGTTTACCTATTTTAAAACTAATTATTTGGTCATTTTCTACTATAATTTCAAGATTCATAGAATTTTTTCACATGACCCATAACTTACCGTTATGGTTAGAAGATACCTTTTGTAAGCCTATCTTTGTCATTTATCTCTCAATCTGATTTTTATTCACCATTGGTTCAGCTAAAGTGATTATTTTTAGTTTGTAGATTTTAATTAAATTTCTAATTGTATTTATTGTAGGAGCGTTCGCTACTCCTCTTATATTCCAATATAAACAATTCATTTTAAGTATATTTTGCTTGGGCTCTAGTGATGCATTTTGATTCATATTTCATGTTTAAGTATTTTTTTCATGTTTCTCAAAGGCTTATTTGAGCTCGGTGGAGCTTGCTCCAGTTTCTTTGGTATATATAATTGTTCTAAACTCCTTTCTAATTTTCTAATTTTCTCCAAGGCTTTTTCCTTGCTATTTGGTGCATACCTGAAAAGCTATTTTTTCAGCCCCAAGTCATCAAAAGGTGCGTTAAAATCCAGCTTGTGATCTTCATTAATACTGCTGGCAAATGGCTAGCTTTTTGCCTCAAGTTCCTCTTCAGACAGTAAATCATCCTCTTCCCAATTATGATGCTCTATGTTTTTAAATGATAATTTCTCCTTTTTCTTCCTCTAAACTCTACAATAATCTTCCCACCTCTTTATACCCCTTCAATCTCTTTTGGTATCTCTTCTAGCCATTTTTTAATGTTTTCCATCATATCTTTGCTTAGGTCTCCATTCTCTATTCTCCCCTCCCCTCTTCCTACCCCTCCTATCACCTCTTCTTCATTCCTAATTTCCACAATCTTTTTTCCCCTACCTTCCTAATTTTTGCTTTCTTTTTTCTCTCCCTCCTCTCTAGACTCTCTCTCTTTTTCCTCCTCTAACTCTATCTTCTATTCCCCCTCCTCTACCTCCTCTCTTTTATCTTGCCCTCTTTCTACCTCTCCCTTACGATGCACCTTTATTACACATGCCCATCCCTCCATTTTATCGGCCAGCATGCAGTCCTCCTTTGCATGTCCCATTTTGCGACAGATTTGGCAGTAATGGGGGAAAGATTCTGATTTTTTGGCCAGAATCCATGCGTGAAGTCCCTGCCAACCCATTGCCTATTCGGGGGAGGGACCTTGCAATTAACCTCAATTAGGATTCTGGCCACACTTGGATTCGTCATATAAGCCGTGGCTTCATAAATCAGCCACGGCTTACCCAAACATAGTGCTATGGAGTGTAGGAAATGTTTACTAAATAAATGTATAGGGAGGTTCGGTAATGAGAACCATACCAGGGCTTGTGCAGGTTCCTCGGTTGGTGAGAAGTCGGGAGACCACTTGAGCATACGCATAGGGTAGCCCACAACTCTCCACTGCACTCTCATCCATAATCTTAGGAAGTCATCTTCCTCCTTGAATTGGAAGAGAACATGCTACCCATCGTATATGGCAATCTTCACAACCAGCCTTAACTTCAACGCCGCAATGAATGCATAAATATCTTCATAGCTTGGCTTGCCATGGGAGAACTTTCCAATTAATGTAAGCTTAAATGGCTTGGTGAGCTTAAAGAATTCATCCTCTGTAAATAACACTGTAGGTGATGCCTCTTTTGCAACAAAGCTCAGAAACAGGAGCACAGTCTCCTTGGATATAAAATTAAATGATTTTTTATTGAATAATAAATTTGAATTATCCATTTTGGCTTCAAATTGAGCTCAAATCACACAAACATGGTAGTTTCTTTCTATAGGCTCGGAGGTTCTCTCTCCAGAAGTTGAGAGCATTTTTTCAAAAAAAAATAGAGAGGTTTTTTTTTAATCTTCTTTTTTTTATTCTTCTTCTTCCTATTCTTCTTCCACTTCTTCTTCTTCCACTTCTACTTCTTCCACTTATTCTTCTTGTTCTTTTTTTTTTTTTTTCTTCTTCTTCTTTTTCTTCTTCCTCTTCTTCTTCTTCTTCTTCTTCTTCCTCTTCTTCTTCTTCTTCCACTTCTTCTTCCTCTTCTTATTCCTCATCATCATCATCATCATCATCTTCTTCTTCTTATTCTTCCTCTTCTTCCTCTTCTTCTTCTTATTCTTCTTGTTCTTGTTCTTCTTATCACTCTTCTCACTCTTCTTCATTTTCATCTTCTTCCTCTTATTTCTCTTCTTCTTCTTCCTCTTCATCCACCTCTTCTTCCTCTTCCTCTTCATCATCATCTTCTTTTACTTCTTCTTCTTCTTCTTCTTCTTCTTCGTCTTCTTCTTCTTCTTCTTCTTCTTCTTCTTCTTCTTTGTCTTCTTCTTCTTCTTCTTCTTATTGTTCTTCATCTTCATCATCTTCTTCATCTTCATCTTCTTTTTCATCTTCGTCGTCTTCTTCTTCTTCTTTTTATTCGACTTCTTCTTCTTCTTCTTCATCATCTTCTTCTTCGTTGTCGTCTTCTTCTTCTTCTTCATCTCTTTTTCTTCTTTTTCTTCTTCTTCGTTGTCATCTTGTTTCTCGTCGTCATCATCATCATCATCATCTTCTTCATTTTCTTCTTCTTCTTCTTCGTCTTCTTCTTCTTCTTCGTCATCATCATCATCATCATCTTTTTCATCATCATCTTCTTCATCGTCTTCTTCTTCATCATCTTCTTCTTATTCATCATCATCATCATCTTCATCTTCTTCTACTTCTTCGTCTACTTCTACTTCTTTGTCTTCTTCTTCTTCTTTGCCTTTTTCTTCTTCTTCATATTCATCATCATCTTCATCTTATTCATCATCATCATCTTCTTCTTCCTCTTCTTCATCATCATTGTCATCTTCTTCTTCGTCTTCGTCATCATCATCATCATCATCGTCGTCATCGTCTTATTCATCATCATCATCATCATCATCATCATCATCATCATCATCATCTTCTTCTTCTTCTTCTTCTTCTTCTTCATCTTCATCATCTTCTTCGTCATCTTCTTCTTTATCATAATCATCATCATCATCATCTTCTTCTTCTTCTTATTCTTCTTCTTCGTCGTCATCATCATCATCATCATCATCTTCTTCATCTTCGTATTATTCTTCGTCTTCTTCTTCTTCTTCTTATTCTTTGTCTTTGTCTTCTTCTTCTTCTACTTCTTCTTTTTCTTCGTCTTCTTCTTCTTCTTCTTCGTCTTCTGCTTCATCATCATCATCATCATTATCTTCTTCTTCTTCTTCTTTTTTGGCTTTTTCTACTTCCTCTTCTTCTTCTTCTTCGTCTTATTCTTCTTCATCATCATCATCATCATCTTCTTCTTCTTCTTCGTCCTTTTCTTCTTCTTTGTCTTCTTCTTTGTCTTCTTCTTCTTAATATTATTATTCTTCTTCTTCATCTTTTTCTTCGTCTTCTTCTTCTTCTTCTTCGTATTCTTCTTCTTCTACGTATTCTCTTCTTCTTCTTCGTTCTTCTTCTTCTTCTTATCCGTCGTCTTTTTTTTCTTCGTATTCTTCTTCTTCTTCGTCATCATCATCATCATCTACTTCGTCATCTTCTTCTTCTTTGTCATATACTACTTCATCATCATCATCATCATCATCATCTTCTTCTTTCTCTTCTTTGTCTTCTTCTTCTTTGTTATCATCATCTTCTTCATCATCATCTTCTTCTTTGTCGTCTTCTTCTTCATCGCCTTCTTCTTGTTCTTCATCTTCTTCTTTTTAATCATAATCATCTTCTTCGTCGTCTTCTTCTTCTTCTTCGTCTTCTTCTTCTTTTTCTTCTTCTTCGTCTTCTTTTTCTTCTTCGTCTTTTTCTTCTTCTTCGTTGTCTTCTTTTTCATCATCATCATTATCTTCTTCGTCATCATATTTTTCTTTGTCATCTTTTTCTTCTTTATCATCATCTTCTTCTTCATTGTCTTCCTCTCCTTCGTCGTCTTCTTCTTCTTTTTCATCTTTCTCTTCTTCGTCGACTTCTTCTTGTTCATCGTCTTCTTCTTTTCATCGTCTTCTTTTTCATCATCATCATCATCATCATCATCTTCTTCTTCTTCTTATTCTTCTTTGTCATCTTATTCTTCTTCGTAATCTTCTTCTTCTTCATCATCATCTTCTTCTTTGTCGTCATCTTCTTCTTCGTCATCTAATTCTTCATCATCATCATCTTCTTCGTCATCATCATCATCATCTTCGTCTTCTTTTCTTTGTCATCTTCTTCTTCTTCGTGGTCTTCTT
>JAREIK010003774.1:735171-786782 GCA_029783825.1 Sapria himalayana
TCTATCTATTTGTCTATCTTTCAGTTTGTCTATATATATATATATCTATCTATCTATCTACAGGTATTTCTATCTATCTATATAGCTATCTATCTATTCATCTATTTGTATTTCTATCAGTCTATCTATTTGTCTTTTTATATGTCCATCTATCTATTCGTGTTTTTGTGTGTCTATCATTTAGTCTAACCATCTGTGTATTTGTCCATCTATCTATCTATCTATCTCTCTATTTCTATCTATCTATATATCTATATGTCTGTCTATCTGTCGATCTATATGTTTATGATCTTGTCTGTTAATTTGTCTTTCTATTTGTCACTCTATCTGTCTGTCTATTTGTGTGTCTATTTGTCTATCTTTTTATCTATCTTTCTGTATGTCTATCTGCTTGTCTATATGTCTATCTATCTATCTTTCTATCTATCTCTCTATCTCTCTATCTATCTGTCAATCTCTTTACTATTTGTCTAACTATTGTCTGTATCTCTGTCTCTCTATCTATTTGTCTTATAATCTGTGTATCTATCTGTTATTTATCTGTATGTATATATATATATATATATATATATTATTTGTCTATCTATCAATCATCTATTTGTCTATTTGTTTATCTATCTATATATCAATCTGTCTACCTAACATTCTGTCTATCTGTCTATCTGTCTATATATCTTAGTTTCTATCTTTTATTTGTCTATCTATTTGTCTGTATATATTTCTATATATTTTTTTATCTATCTATGTGTCTGTCTATGTGTCATTCTATCTATCTTTTAATCAATCTATCTATCTATCGATTTTTGTCTCTATCTTTCTGATTATCACTATAAGAAAAATCTCATATAGATAGAGACAATTCTCTAGCTAAATGGGCATTTTCCGTCGCCAAATGGGATATAGCGACTGATTACTGATGGATAGATTCACTATCTAAAGTGCTCCTTACTAAAATTTAGCAAGGGAAAGTTTCCCTAGCTAAAAATGTAGCAAGGAAAAAATCACTTGCTAAAAAAGTCAAATTTCCTAGCTAAATTAGCTAGCTAAATGAGATTTTCTGCCGCTAAAAAAAATAATGATGGAAGATTCTCAATCTTAAGTGTTGGTCGCTAAATTCAACGACAAAAATAGTCTCTTGCTAAATAAATTTAGCGACATAAAATTTCGTTGCTAAAATAAAGATTTCCCTTGCTAATTTAGCAAGATAATTTTCCCTAGCTAATTTACCAAGTGATTTTTCACTAGTTAATTTACCAAGGGAATTTCCCTAGCTAATTTAGCAAGGGATATTCCCTAGCTAATTTAGCAAGGGATTCTTCCCTAGCTAATTTAGCAAGGGTATTTTTCCTAGCTATTTTAATTTCAAAAGTATTTTTAAAATTTAATTTATTTTAAAATTTTTTTATTAAATAATTTAATATTTTTTTATCAAATTGATTAAAAAATGAACTAAAATAATAATTTATAATAAACAAAAAATAAATTCATTTAATAACTTATTCTAATTCAATATTATACATAATTGAAACAAAAAAAATAACAAAATTTTATTATATTTTATTCATCAATGTATCTACCGACAATGCATAAAGTATAATTTATCCATTCATTGACATTGCTTTCTCTCCCACTGCTCCTCCGATCACCATTTTTCTATTGGGACAAAGCTGTCCGAGTAATGGCATGTAATGTCTAGTAAAATATCTCATCATTTATACAAGCTTTGTATGAAGAACAATGCGGTATCATATCTGTAATAAATTTAAACCACTCAGTCAAATTAGAATAAAATAATGATATGTTTTGATAAATATATAATCTTGTAGTATATATGTAAATATATACTAGCATTTCACTCATACATATTTTATTGCAGTATATGTACATAAAAACTACAATATTATGTGTACATATATACTAATAACAAATTTATTCAGTATATATGTACATAAAATATTGTAGTATTATATATACATATATACTGACTTTATATGTACGTATATAACACATTTTTTGTTATTGCTGCTGCTCTCATTGACACTGTCGCTCCTGCCGCTGCCACTGCCAATGCCACCACTGCCGATGTCAATGCCACTATTGATGCCAATGCCACTATTGCTACCATCGTTGCCACTACAGCCTCAGCTGCCGTAGCTACCACCACTGAGCCACTGCCACCGTTGGCCACTATAGTGGCTGCCACCGCTGCTACCACTGCCGCCACTACTGCTACTACCATCGATTCTGCCACTACTACTGCCACTGCTACAGGTGCTGCTATCGCTGCAGCTACCTCCGCCACTGCCTTTGCCGCCACTCATGGTGCGGCCAGTGTTGCCGGTGCTGCCAGTGTTGCCGCTATTGCTGCCTCTACCACCACTACCTGCTGCCGGCGCTGCCACTATTACCGGTGCTACCGCCATTGCCATTGCTGCCGGTGCCGCTGGCACCGCCGCCAAAATAAAATTTAACATTATTGATGTTTTTATACAAAATTATATGCAAAACAAAATGCACCTTACTTTATATATCACATTTTAGGAAAATCTTGCAATGTAGGCTCTTTAAGAACAACACTGGAATTTTAAAAATAATGAATAAAATTAAAGATAAGAATAAAACTTAATTTTTTGAGTGGCCTTGTATAAACAAGACAACTAGAAAATTAGGAGATAAAATTATTAATATTTAATATTTTTTTTATTGGTTATTTTTTGACCATCAATTTATTTTTAAGTATTAGGTCTCATCTCACTAGGCAATAAATCTCAAAAATAACATCATTAAAACACACATAAAAAATTCGAGTTTAAAAAAATCTATAATAATTTAAAATAAATGTTAATACATGATTTATTCTTGGCCTAGAACAATAATTTTCATCATAGGTTGTATACAAAAGTAAGCAAAGCCAAAATTATTAAATATGCTACAAAACATAAACTTCACCTCACTAAATCTCATTATATATTCAAAATAAAATATATTTGTGCAAAAAGAATACAAAAATAACTAATCATTATGAAAATATATATTACATGAATATAATGAAGATCATATCTTGAAACAATAACAAATATTTTTGTCCAAAGATAATAAATTTAAAGTTTGAGACTCACTTGACATAATCTCTCTAATTTTTAGAGATAAGACTATCAAGATATTAACATCTCTTAAATCTCATGTTAAAGTGAAACCCATGTGCATTAAGTAGGACCTCCTCACAATGCATATTACAACACAACAACAAGTATGTACATTCAATTTGAATTATACACATGTGTGATGAAAAAGAATAGGATTGGCCAAGCTATGTCTAGTCTATTCACAATTCCTAATTTCTAGATAAATATTAGCACGACATTATTGCATTGTAATTCAAATGTGGCATTACCAAAATATGTATTCTTATGTATAATTTTTATGATTGACATTTTCTTCAAAAAAAGTAAGTTGCTATTTCTAAATTAGATAAAATAGATATATGAATTTTTTCAACATTTCCAAGGAAACTCAAAATTAAAAAGAAACAGGGACAAGCAACGAGCAAGAAATTACTCACCTGTGAAACAACATTCCAAACACCACTCTCCATGTCACCATCACCAAATCCATGATCATGCCAATGCCCCATGAAATTATCCACCTTGTATCCATGATATGCACCCTACTCATGTGAATATTTAGGTCTATGATGAGCAGCATGGGCATGAATCCCAACAATGTGCATCTCATTCCCACTTCCATCTTCTTCACCAAACAACTTCCCGTTTGATCCACTCAAGTTCTTCCCCTCTAAAACCTGCGTAGTATTTGATAACTGAGGATTTAACACATCAACACATCCCACCTGCACGTTCACCTTATGCTTGCAATGTGTTCTCTCATAATATTGAGTTCCAACAAAATCCAGTAGAAGAGTCAACAGAAATGCAGCCATAGCAAAAATACTAGAAAAAGGAAACTTAGTCCATGGATACTTTGGCAAACATGGATTATATAAAGCCTATGACCCACCAAAGAGCATGTGAACAAAGCCAATAGAAAAAAACACAATGGCAAAAAAAAGCTTATGCTGTAACAAAAAGATTCCCATCTGTTTAAAGAAATTGGCACTTTTTTCCTAGCAAATGAGGCTCCCATTTAACACATACATCTACATATATATATATATATATATATGCAATATAATATCATTGTTACAAGGTGTCCATACAATATAAGTATGATGATAAAGACCATACCTAGCACATGAGGTTCCTACTTAACACAGGATCTAAGAGAGTTTGATATCTCAAACTCAAGGCATATTATCTTTGGAGAAAGATATTTACCATCACACCAAGTCACAACTTGTAATATAAGGACACATGATATTTATTTGTATTGTAACTACAATATAAAAAAAACCCAAGCCTATAAATAAAAAATAAAAGACTATGAGCAGCTCATACAGCCATATAATGAAGATCAATTGAATCTGCTACAGACGTCCATGCAGATCCGGGCACGTCTATGGCTCTTTCAAACTTGAGATCAATACTGCCTTCTTAGTTCTTATACACAGTTATATAATAACATTAGCTTCAATATGCTGCCACTATTGCCTCAATATTTAGACAAATAGATAGATAGATACCAATGAATAGATAGAAATAGTTATCTGTCTAATAAATATCTTTTCTCTCTCAAACATTTTGTTTATTCAAAATTAATAGATAAAAATATACAAGTTCAAATATTCAGTGGAACAAATAGATAAATATTTCTCATTTAACTATTACACAGTTAAATGTTTGAATAATGTTTGATTAATGATAAATATATATATATAAATTTCATCTATAGATAATGTTATTCTTAGTTCTGACTATTTATTTTTCTTAGTCTAACTGTTTGAAAACATAAATAGACAAATTTGAAAGATAAAAATGTCTATTTGTATATAGATAGAAAGACAATAACATTATCTTTTCTCTTTGATAACATTAGCTTAAGCTCAAGTTTGAAAGAGCCACCAATGGATCAAATATTATTCAGTGGTAGCAATACTATCTATCTAAATATCAAAATGTCTATCTGTCGGTCTATCAATCAGTATATCTATCTTTCTATCTTTCTATCTATCTAACTACCTATATGTCTACCTATCTATCTATCTATCTATATATCTATCTATGTGTTTGTCAATTTTTCTATCTATTTGTCTATCAATCTGTCTCTCTATCTGTATGTCTATCTATCTATCTATCTGTCAGTTTGTGAATCTATCTATCTATCTGGTTGTGAATATATACATGTATCTATGTATCTGTCTATTTGTCTATCTTTCTATCTGTGTGTCTATATTTATATCTATCTGTCTATCTATTTTTCTATCTATTTATCTGTATGTCTATCTGTTTATCTGTCTATCTATCTATCTATCTATGTGTATATCTATGTGTCTTATGTCTGTCTATTAATTTGTTTATCTTTATGACTATTTTTCTATCCATCTTTCTGTATATCTATCTACCTTTCTGTTTATCTATCTATCCATTAGTTTGTATATATATCTTTGTATCCATCTATCTGCCTATTTGTCTGTCTATCTTTCTGTATATCTATCTGTCTATCTATCTATATATCTACCAGTAAGTCTATATGTCTTTCTCTCTATATGTCTATCAATCTGTCTATCTATGTCTATATCTATTTATCTATCTATCTATCTATCTATCTATCTAGCTGTTAATCTATCTATCTAACTATCTTTCTTTCTTTTTTTCTATCTGTCAAACTATATGTCGGTCTATGTGTCTATTTATCAATCTATCTATACTTCTATCATTCATTTTTGTTTATCTATCTATCTATCTATTTATCTGTCTATATGTCTATCTATCTACTAGTCTCTCTTTTTGTCTATCTAACTGTCTATCTATTTGTCTGTTAATTTGTTTATCTATCAATATGTATATATTTTTATCTGTCTATTTGTCTATCAATCTGTATAATGTGTGACTATCTGTGTATCTATATATCTATCTATCTTTCTGACTATCTATCTGTCTGTCTATCAATATGTCTGTCTATTTATCTACATGTCTGTTTGTCTATCTTTCTTTCTATATGATGTTTATCTGTCTATTTATTAATCTATATATTTATCTATCTATCTATCTGTCTGTCTATGTGTCTATATGTCTCTCTATATGTATGTCTATGTATCTATCTATTTATCTTTTTATCTGTCTATATATCTATATTTCTCTCTTTATCTATCTATGTATCTATCTGTGCATCTGTCTGTCAATTAGTCTATCTATCTATTTATCTATTCATTTTTCTATATGTCTATCTATCTATCTATCTATCTGTCTATCTATCTATTTATCTATCTGCTAAGTGTCTATCTATTTGTCTGTGTATGTGACTGTCTATTTGTCTATCTATCTATCTATCTATCTCTTTATTTGTTTGTCTTTCTATATGTCTATCTGTCTATCTATCTATTAATCTATCTATATGTCTATTAGTCTATCTATCAGTTTATCTATAAGAGTGTCTAATATCTATCTAAATGTCTATCTATCTATTTATTTGTCAATCAATCAATCTATTTTTTTGTCTATGTATGTGTCTATCTATTTGTATGTTTATCTTTCTCTCAATCCTTTTCTATATCTGTATATGTATCTGTATGTATCTCTATATATTTATCTGTGTGTCTGTCTATCTAATTTTATATCTGTCTATTTATATATGTCTGTTTAACTATCTATCTATCAATCTGTGTATGAGAATGTGTATATCTATCTGTATATCTATTTGTCTATATATCTATCTTTCTAACTGTCTATCTATATGTTTATATATCTGTCTATCTACCCGTCAGTCTAGCTGTCTGTGTTTTTAATTGTCCATCTGTCTATCTATCTATCTTTATATTTATCTGTCTATCTTCTATATATCTATCTATAAATCTATTTGTCTATTTGTATATTTATCTATCTCTATATCTACATGTCTATCTGTCTGTCTATCTAATTGTCTATCTGTATGTCTATCTTTTGTTTATATATATATATCTCTATCTGTCTATCTATCTTTCTATCTATCTCTCAATTTGTCTATCTATCTGTGTGTCTATCTGTATGTCTATCTAAATCTCAATTTGTTTGTCTATCTGTCTGGCTATCTATCTATCTATATAGATGTCTATCTATTTGTCTATTTGAATATCTATATGTATGTATATTTATCTGCTATCTCTTTTTATATCTATTTGTCTATTAGTGTGTCTAATTATTTGACGATCTATCTGTCTGTTTATCTATCTATCTGGCTATCTATCTATCTATATGTGTATTGAACTTTCTAAGAGTCTGACTATCTCTCTATCTGTCTATCTGTTTATCTATCTGTCTGACTGATGTATTGTTAATTATCTGTATAAATGTCTATTTATCTGTCTGTGTATCTGACTATCTTTCTATCTGTATATCAATCTATATCTCTCTCTGTCTATCAGTCTTTTTTTCTGTAGATTTGTCTATCTATCTGTCGATCTATCAGTCTAACATTCTATTTATCTATCTCTCTGTCTATTTGTTTGTCGATTTATCAATCTATTTTCCTTTTTATTTGTCTATCTATCTATCTATCTATCTATCTGCCTATCTATCTTTCTATCTGACTTATTTGTCTATCTATCTTTCTTTCTATATGTCTGTCTATCTTTCTGTCTATCTATCTTTCTATTTGTCTGTCTATATGTCTGACTATCTATCTATCTATCTTATTATCTATCTATTTGTCTATCTATATGTCTATGTGTCTATCTATCTTTCTATCTATCTGTTAGTCTATTTGTCTAATTATCTATATGTCTATTTATTTTTGTATATGTCTATCTATATGTCTATCTATCTGTCTATCTATATGTCTATCTATGTGTCTACCTATCTATCTATAAATAAATATTTATATTTGTCTGTCTATCTGTCTATCAATATATCTGTCTATTTGTCTGATTGCCTTTTTCTCTATCTCTCTATCTATTTTTATATCTGTCTATCTATATATATGTCTGTCTATCTATCTTTATATTTGTCTATCTTTCTATTTATCTGTCTATCTATCTTCTATCTATTTATCTATCTATCTGCCTATCTATCTATCTATCGAACTGTCTGTCTGTCTATCTAACCCTCTTTTTATCTGTCTATCTCTTTTTCTATCTGTCTGTCTATTTGACTACCTATCTATATGACTATCTATTTTCCTATTTGACTATCTATCTTCCTTTCTATCTATCTGTCTATATGTCTATCTATGTGTCTATCTATATGTCTATCTATCATATGTCTATTTATCTGTTTATCTATATGCTTTCTTTCTATCTATCTGTCTATCTTTCTTTCTATCTATGTGTCTATCTATCTATCTTTCTGTATATATATTTATTTGTAAATATATCTAACTATCAATCTATATGCCAGTCTATATATTTGTCTATCTATCTGATTATTTAACTGTTTAACTATATGTATATCTATCTCTCTATCGATCTAATTATCTATTTATGTATCTATCTATCAATCTATTTTTCTATGTGTCTGTCTATCTGTCTGTCTATCTATGTGTCTATCTATCTTTCTATCTGTATGTCTATCTATCAATCTATCTAACTATCTATCTATATATCTTTATGAGTACCTGTCTATCTATCTATCTGTTTATCTATTTGTCTATCTGTCTATCTATCTGCCTGTCTGTTAGTCTCTATATCTGTCTATCAATATTTTTGTCTATCAATCTATCTGTCTATCAGTCTGTCTACCTTTCTATAAATTTATCTATTTATTTGTCTGTGAATCTGAATGTCTATCTGTCTATCTATCTATCTGTCTATCTATTTGTCTTTCTATTTGTATGTGTATTTGTCTAACCTATATGTCTGTCTATCTGTCTATCTATGTGTTGTCTATCTATCTATCTATCTGTCTATCTATGTGTTGTCTATCTGTCTGTCTATCTTTAATTATATCTATCTATCTGTATGACTATCTGTTTGTCTACTTGTTTGTCTATTTGTCTGTGTATTTATTTTCTATATGTCTGTCTATCTATTTGTCTAAATTTTTATCTATCTATCTGTCTCTCGTTTTATCTATTTGTCTATATATATATATATATGTCTATCTGTCTATTTTTATGTCAATCTGTCTCCCTATTTGTCACACCTATTTGTCTGTCTGTGTATCTGTAAGTCTATCTAATTGTCTATATGGCAGTATATCTGTCTGTTTATTTGACTATTTATCAATCTGTATATCTATCTATCTATTTGTCTATCTCTCTATCTGTCTATCCATCTTTCTATCTGACAATCTTTTTGTTTAATTACATGTCTCTCTATCGGTCTACCAATCAATCTGTCTATCTTTTTGTCTGCCTATCTATCTATCTATTTATCTATGTATCTGTCTGTCTATCTGTCTATATGTCTGTCAATGTGTCTATCTATCTATCTATTTATTTGTCTATCTATCTGTCTATCTATCTTTCTGTCTATCTGTCTATATGTCAAAATGTCTCTCTATATGTTTATCTATTTGTTTATCTATCTATATGTCTATATATATTTATATCTATTTGTTTGTCTAAATGTCTGTATATGTGTCTGTCTTTCTATCTGTCTGTGTATCTGTCTATCTATCTGTCTATCTATTTTTCTGTCTATATGTTTTTTTATTTGTCTATCTATCTATCATTTAATTTGTCTATCTATATGTCTATTTACATGTCTATCTATTTGTATATTTATTTGTCTATCTATTTGTTTGTCTATCAATTTGTCTATCTATCTGTCTTTTTGTTTATTTATCTATCAGTCTACCTATCTTTCTATCTGTCTATTTATATGTCTATCTATTTGTCTGTCTATCTTCCTCTTCATCTATATGTGTTTATCAATCAATCAATATATCTCTCTATCTATCTTTCTATATATCTATCTATCTATTTGTCAATTTTGTCTATCTTTCTATCTACTTATTTTTCTTTCTATATATCTATTTATCTATCTGTCTATCTATCTACCTATATATATATATATATATATATATATTTATTTATTTATCTATCTATTTGTCTATATGTCGATCTATTTCTCTATCTAACTATCCATCTGTATGTCTATCTATCGATATAACTATCTATCTATCTGTTTGTCTATATATCTTTCTATTTGTTTGTATCTCTATCTGTCTATCTGTATGTATATCTATATGTCTTTTTGTCTATCATTCATTCTATCTATCTTTCTATCGATATATATATATATATATATATATATATATATATATATATATCAATATGTCTATATGACTAACTATCTGTCTATCTATCTATATGATTATCTTTCAATCTATCTATTTGTCTGTCTATCTATCTATCTATCTGTCTATCTATCTGTCTATTTATTTGCTTGTCTGTCTATCTATGTATTTCTGTATATCTTTTTGTATGTCTATCTATCTATATATTTGCTGTCTATCTATCTATATATCTTTCTATATGTCTGACTATCTACCTATCTATCAATCTAAGTATTAGTCTTTCTATCAGTCTGTTTATATGTTTGTCTATCTGTCTATCTTAATTTCTGTCTATATGTTTGTCTTTTTCTCTGACAATCTGTTGTTTATATGGCTATCTATAATTGTGTATATCTATTTGTCTATATGTATGTCAATATGTCTGTCTTCCTACCTACCTACCTAACTACCTATTTGTCGATCTCGTTATCTATCTGTCTATCTATCTGTCTATCTATCTTCCTGTCTACCAATTTGTTTTTCTATTTGTCGATCTATTTGTCTGTCTATTTATCTATTTGTTTATCTATAAATCTATCTATCTATATATCGATATATATATATATATATATATATATATTTCTATCTGTCTATATATCTATTTGTTTGTCTATATAAATATCTTATATATCTACCTATCTTTTTATATATCTATATATCTGTCTATCTAGCTATCTACATATCAATCTATCTATCTGTCAATCTATATGTCTATCTATCTATTTGTCATTTTGTCAGTATATCAATCTGTCTATCTATCTATCTATCTATCTATCTGTCTGTCTGTCTTTTTGTGTATCTATCTGTCTATCTATTTGTCTGTCTATATGTTTTTCTATATGTCTGTCTATCTATCTATTCATCTATATATCTATATTTCCAATCTATCTATCTTTCCATCTACATGTCTATCTATCTATCTATATATCTATCTATCTATTTGTCTCATCTAATTTTATATCTATCTATATGTCTATATGACTAGCTATTTGTTTTTCTATCTATGTATATATCTATCTATCTATCTATTTATCTACTATCTGTCTGTCTATCCATCTGTATATTAGTCAGTTTATATGTCTATCTATCTATATGTTAGATATTTACCTATCTATCTGTCTCTCTTTTTGTTTGTCAATCTGTCAATCTATATGTATGTCTAACTGTTTGTTTATCTATCTATCTGTCTGTCTGTCTATCTATCTATCTATTTATTAGTCTGTCTTTCTGTCTGTCTATATATCTGTCCATCTATCTGTCTACGTGTTTGTATATCTATTTGTCTACCTATCTTTCTATCTATATGTCTATTTGTATCACCTATTATCTATCTATCTGTTTGTCTACTTGTCTATCTATTTTTCTATCTATTTGTCTTTGTATATGTCTATCTATTTGTCTGTCTATCTATTTATCTAAGTGTCTATCTTTCTGTCGATCTTCCTATCTATTGTAAGTCTATTTATCTCACATATCTATATGTTTGTCTATCTGTCAATCTGTCTATCTATAAGTCTGTCTATCTATATGTCTATCAATCTGTCTATTTGTCTGTATATCTGTCTAACTGTCTATCAATCTATCTGTCTATCTATATATCTGTCTATTTGACTCACTTATTTGTCTATCTATCTATCTATTTATATGACCGTGTATCTAACTATATATCTACCTATCTATTTTTAAATATATCTATTTGTCTATCTATCTGTCTATATATCTATCTATCTGTATTTATATATATTTGTCTATCTATTTGTCTATTTGTTTGTCTATCTATCTGTCAATTTGTATCACATATTATCTATCTATTTGTTTGTCTATCTATCTATCTATATATAAGTCTGTCTATCGATGTGTCTATGTTTCTATATTTCTATCTGTTGTCTGTCTATCTATATATCTTAGTGTCTATCTATCTGTTTATCTGCATGTCTATCTTTAAGTCTATTTGTCTCACCTATCTGTCTGTTTATCTGTCTGTCTATCTGTCTGTCTATCTGTTTGTCATTTTGTCAATCTATCTATCTATCTATCTATCTGTCTATTTGTCTGTATATCTATCTATTTTTTATCAATCAATCAATCTATCTATCTATCTATCTGACTATTTATCTCTTCTA
Organism: Sapria himalayana; assembly: GCA_029783825.1. Taxonomy (NCBI): domain Eukaryota; kingdom Viridiplantae; phylum Streptophyta; class Magnoliopsida; order Malpighiales; family Rafflesiaceae; genus Sapria; species Sapria himalayana. Next base: position 747,662 of record JAREIK010003774.1, read on the forward strand.
TTTTTTTGTCTATCTATCTATCTATCTGACTATTTATTTATATAGATATCTATCTATCTATTTCTTTATCTATTTGTTTATATATCCATCTCTGTCTATCTATCTACTTGTGTATCTACCTTTCTATCTTTCTATTTATTTTTCCATCTATCTATCTATCTATCTATCTATCTATATATCTATCTATCTATCTTTGTGTCTATCTGTAATTTTATCTATCTATCTATCTATTTGTCTATATGTCTTTGTGTCTAAAATCTCGATATCTATTATCTATCTATGTGTTTGTCTATTTTCTATCTAACTATCAGTCTATATGTTTGTATATCTATTTGTCTATCTATCTATCTATTTGTCTTTCTATCTATCTGTCTATCTAACTGACTATCTACCTATTTGTTTATCTGTCTGTATTTTTATTTATCTATCAGTATATCTATCTATATATATATATATATATCTAACTATCTGACTATCTATCTATCTATCCATCTATTTGTGAATTTGTATCACCTATTTGTCATTCTAACTATCTTTCTATCTGACTATCTATCGGTCTATTTATCTATCTCTCTATCTATCGATCAATCAATCAATCAATCTACCTATCTATATATTATTCTATCTTTGAGTCAATCTCTTTGTCTTTATGTTTGTCGATCTATCTGTCAATCTATCTGTAAATTTATCTGTCTATCTATCTTTCTGTATATAGGTCTATCTATTAGAATGTGTATCTATTTGTATATCTATTTGTCTTATTCTCTATCTATCTGTCTATCTTTCTACAAGTCTATCTGTCTATCTGTCTATTTGTATGTCTATATGTCTGTCTATTTGTCTCACATATCTTTATGTCTATCTATCTGTCTATCTATCTATTTATCTAATTGTTTATATACATGTTTGTCTATCTATCTGTCTATCTATCTATTTTTTTGTCTGTCTATCTATATATCTATTTGTCTATATATCTATCTAACTATCTGACTATCTATGAGTATATCTATATGTCGGTCAATTTTAATGACCTATTTGTCTGTCTATCTATCTTTCTATCTGACTATCTATCTATCTATTTTTCTATCTCTCTATCTAACGATCTATCTATCTTTCTATCTGTCTGTCTGTCTATCTTTCTGTCTATCTATCTGTCAGTCTATCTATCTGTATATGTGTGTGTCTATCTATCTGTCTTTTTGTCAATATATATATATATTTATTAGTCTATTTATCTATCTGTCTATTTGTCTATTAATATATCTCTTTATATGTATGTCTATATGTCTATCTAGAGGTGTCAAACGGGCCGGCCCGGCACGGCCCGGCCCGTTTTTTTAGGGCACGAACGTGCTACCGTGCCTGCCCGGCACGATTTAAAAACATCCGGGCATGACATGGCCCGTAGGCACGGTAGGCCGTGCCGTGCCGGGTCGGGAGTCGGGACCGCGGGTAGGCATCCAATTAGACCCGACCCACGGTCTTTTTTTTCGGGAGGGGCCGGGTCACGCCCACGCGTGCCAGTGTGAAACTGGCACGGGAAGAACCCATGCCACCGTGCCGTGCCACGGCACGGCACGGGCCCGGGCATGGTTTAAAAACGTGTCGGGCCGGCCCGGCCCGGTTGACATCTCTATGTCTATCTATATGTTTGTATATTTGTCTGTATATCTTTATGTCCAGGTGTATATATGTCCGTCTGTCTATCTATTTGTATATATATTTGTGTTAATGTCTATCTATCTATCTATCTATCTATCTATCTTACTATCTATCTATCTATTTTTCTATCTATCTATCTGTCTGTCTGTCTATCTTTCTATCTATCTATTTTTTGGTCTGTCTATCAGTTAGTCTACCTGTCTATATTTGTGTCTTTCTTTCTGTCTGTCTATCTGTCTATCTGTATGTCTATCTTTTAGTCAATATATCTATCTATTTGTCTATCAATGTGTATCTCTACATGTATTTCTATATATCTATCTATATGTCTGTATATTTGTCTGTATATCTTTATGCCTAGGTGTTTGTATATCTGTATGTCTATCTATTTGTAGAACTATTTATCTTAATATCTATCTATCCATATGTCTATCTATCTATCTATCTATCCATTTGTCTATTTGTCTATCTATTTGTCTGTCTATCTTTCTATTTATCTGTCTATTTATCTATAAATCTATCTGTTTGTCTATCTATCTATCTATCAATATGTCTATCTAATTGTCTGTCTATCTATCAGTCTATCTGTCTGTCTATGTGCCTATCAATTTGTCTTTATAGCTATCTATCTGCAATGTTTCTATCTATATATCTATCTACATTTCTATCTGTCTATATTTTTTTTCTTTTCATCTATATATCTTTCTATTAATCTATCTATCTATCTTTTTATTTGTATATCTATCACTCTATCATTTGTCTATTTTTATATCTATCTATCTTTCTATCTATCTATCTATCTAGCTGACTAAATGTCTATCTATTTATATGTATATTCTATCAATTTGTCTATCTATCTATATTTTTATATGTCTATCTATTTTTATGTCTATCTCTTTGTCTATCTGTATGTCTATATGTGTGTCTATCTGTCTATTTATTTATCTGTAAAATCTATTTGTCAATATGTTTATCTATCCGTCTATCTGTTTATTTTTCTATCTATATATTTGTGTATTTATTTGTTAATCTATCTATATATCAATATATTTAGTTGTAAATCTAAATGTCAGTCAATCTGTTTATTATTATGTCTGCCTATATATCTGTCAATCTGTCTATCTATTTGTCTGTCAATATGTCTATCGATCTATCTATCCATCTGCTTATCTATCTATATATATCTATTTGTCTATCTATATGTCTATCAATTTGTTTGTCTATCTATATGTCTATCTATCTCTCTATCAGTCTATCTATCTATCTATCTATCTGTCTGTCTATCTACTCTCTGTCTATCTATCTATCTATATGACTTTCTATCTCTCTATCTATCTATCTATCTGACTATCTATTTGTTCATCTATATGTCAATCTATTTGTCTATCTATCAATCTTTCTATTTGTGTATCTATCTATCTATCTATCTATCTATATGTATTTCTATATGTATGTCTCTTTGTCTGTATATTTAAATGTCTAGGTGTTTGCCTATCTGTATGTCTATCTGTTTGTCTATCTATATTTCTATCTCTCTGCCTATCTATATGCCTGTCTATCTTTTATGTTTATCTATCTATTTATCTAAATTGTCCATCTGTCTATCTATCTATCTTTCTATCTATCTTTCTATCTGTCTATCTATCTATCTATCTATGTATCTATCAATATGTCTATCAATTTGTCTGTCTATCTATCTGTCTATCTATTAATCTATCTTTATATCTATAATTCTACATATCTATCTATCTATCTTTCAGTCTATTTGGCTATCTATCTGTATTTTAATCTGTCTATATATATGTTTGTTTATTTCGTTGGCGATCTTTTTTTCTATCTATCTATCTGTTTGTCTATCCATCTTTCTGTTTATATGTCTGTCTATCTATTTGTCAATCTTTCAGTCTATCTATTTGTCTATCTAGATGTCTATATGTTTGTCATCTATCTGTCTATGAATTTGTCTATCTATATGTCTTTTTCATATTTGTATATCTATTTATCTGTCTATGTATTTGTCTGTCTGTATGTTTATCTATCTATCTATGTTCCTGTCTATCTATCTGCCAAAAAATCCACATATCTATCTGTCTATCTATTTGTTTATTCACCTATCTATTTTCTATTTTTTGTTAATCTATATATCTCTCTATAAGTCTATCTATCTGTCTATCAGTCTTTCTATCTATCAATCTATCTATTTATCTATTTGTCTGACTATCTGTTTGTCTGTCTATCTGTCTATTTGTCTATCTATCTTTCTAGCTATCAGACTTTCTATTTGTCTGACTATTTGCATGTCTATCTCTCTATCTATCTATCTATCTATCAATTTGTCTATCTATCTATCATTCTATATGTATATCTATTTTTATGTCTATCTCTTTAACTATCTCTCCATCTATCTGTCTATCTATCTGTCAATCTATTTTTCTATCTATGTGTCTATCTGATCTATGACTATCTATCTATCTATCTGACTATATGTCTATCTATCTATTTGTACATTTATATGTCTAGTTGTATGTCTATCTATCTATCTATCTATATGTTTATCTATTTGTCTTTTTGTGTGCTTTTATGTATGTCTATCTATCTATATTTTTTATATCTGTCTATATCTATCTGTTTATCTATTTTTCTATCTGTATGTCGATTTATCTATCTATCTATATGTCTGTTTGTCTATTTTCTGTCTGTCTATCTATCCACTCACTGTCTATCTATCTATCTATCTGTCTGTCTATCTATTTGTCTATCTATCTATTTGTCTATCTATTTGTCAGTCTATATATGTATCTTTTTGTCTGTCTATCTATCTATTTATTTGTCTATCTACATATGTATCTATCTTTCTATCTATATGTCTATCTATCTGTCTGTATATCTATATGTTTAGGTGTTTGTTGCTCTATCTGTCCATCTGCCGGTCTATCTATCTATCTATCTATCTGTCTGTCTATTTATATGTCTATCAATTTGTTTGTCTATCTATATGACTATCTATCTGTCTATTTGTCAATCTCTCTATATATCTGTCTACATTTTGTCTATCTGTATATCAATATGTCTCTCTATCTATCTATCTATCTATTTGTATATTTATATGTCAATCTATTTGTCTATCTATCAATCTATCTATTTGTGTATCTATCTATCTATCTATCTATATGTATGTCTATTTGTATGTCTCTCTGTCTATATATCTGAATGTCTAGGTGTTTGCCTATCTGTATGTCTATCTGTTTGTCTATCTATCTATCTTTCTATCTGACTATCTATCTTTTATGTTTATCGATCTATCTATCTATCTAAACTATCTATCTGTCTATCTATTTATCTGTCTGTCTGTCTATCTATCTGTCTGTATATGTATCTATCTATCTATCTATCTGTCTATCAATCTGTCTATCAATCTGTTTGTCGATCTATCTGTCTATCTATTGATCTATATGTATGTCTATAATTCCGCCTATCTGTCTTTCTATATGTATATCTATTTGTCAGTCTATTTGACTGTCTATCTGTATTTTTATCTGTCTTTATATTTGTTTGTTTATTTGGTTGTCTATCAATCTATCTATTTGTATGTCCATCTTTCTTTCTATCTATCTGTCTATCTATCTGTTAATCTTTATGTATATCTATCTGTCTATCTATAGGTCTATATGTCTGCTAATCTGTCTGTCTATGAAAATGTCTATCTATATGTCTATTTCCTATTTGTACATCTTTTTACCTATCTATGGATCTATCTATTTGTATGTCTATCTATCTATCTATCTGCCAATCTATTCACTTATCTATCTATCTATCTATTTTTCTGTCTATATATCTATCTTTCTTTCTATCTCTCTATAAGTCTATCTATCTGTATATCTATATATCTATAAGTCTTTCTATCTATCTGTCTATCAATTTGTCTATATGTCTAACTATCAATCTGTCTGTCTATCTGTCTATCTTTCTGTTTATCTATCTATCTATCTATCTATCTGGCCATTTATCTTTCTATTTGTTTGACTATATATATTTCTATTTGTATGTCTATCTATCTATAAATTTGTCTATCTATCTATCTATCTATCTTTCTATATGTCTATCTATTTTTATGTATATCTCTTTGACTATCTGTCTATCTATATATTTATCTATTTATCTATTTGTCTATTTGTCTATCTTTCTATCTATCTGTCTATCTATCTGTTTGTATCTATATATGTCTAGTTAATGTCTATCTATCTATCTATCTGTTTATCAATTTGTCTTTATGTGTTCTTATATGTCAGTATATCTATCTTTTCTTAATCTGTCTATATATCTATCTGTTTATCTATTTTTTATATGTATGTCGATCTATTTATCTATCTATCTTTCCTCCTATCTTTTTGTTTATTTTTCTATCTGTCTGTTTGTCCACTCACTGTCTATCATTCTATCTATCTATCTATCTATCTATCTGTTTATCTATCAATCAATCTATCTATCTATCTATCTATCTATCTATCTATCTGTCTATTTGTTTATCTATATGTCAATCTTAATGTCTATCTTTTTGTCAGTCTATTTATCTATCTATCTATCCAATTGATGCTCTATCTGTATGTTTATCTTTCTATCTATATGTCTATTTATCTATCTGTATATCTGTATATTTAGGTGTTTGTCTAGCTATCTATCTATATGTATGTCTATTTGACTGTTTTTATGTCTATTATCTATTTGTCTATTTTTCTATCTATCTGTCTATCTATCTTTCTATATTTCTATCTATCTATCTATCTATCTGTCCAATTGTCTGTCTATCTATCTATCTATTTGTTAACTTATCTGTCTATTTGTCTTTCTATTTATCTCTTTATCTATCTTTCTATCTGTTTATCTATATGTCCATCTATCTATCTGTCTATCTATGTGTCTATACATCTGTCTATCTATTTGTCTATCTATCTATCTATATGTCTCACTTATCTTTCTATCTATATGTTTCTCTATATAACTGTCTATCTGTCTGTCTTTCTGTCTTTCTGTCTTTCCGTCTGTCTTTCTGTCTATCTGTCTGTCTTTCTGTCTATCTATCTGTCTGTCTATGTATCTGTCTTTTTGTTTGTCTATCTATTTATCTCTGTCTGTCTATATGTCTCTCTATCTATCTTACTATTTATATGTCTATCTATCTATCTATTAGTTTATCTATATATCTTTCTATCAATCTATCTATTTGTTTCTCTAACCATCTTTCTATTTGTCTATCTATCTGTGTCTTTCTATCTGTTTATATGTATATCTATTTTTTTATCTTTCTGTTTGTCTATCTGTCTGTCTATTTGTCTTATCTTTCTGTATGTCTCTCTTTTTGTCTATTTGTCTGTCTATCTATCTATCTATCTATCTATCTCTCTGTATGTCTATCTGTCAATTTGTATGTCTATCTATTTGTCAATCTGAATGTCTATCTATTAGTCTATATGTCTGTTTATATGTCTATCTATTTATCTTTCTATCTCTCTATTTGTGTGTCTATCTTTCTATCTATTTATCTATCTATCTATTTATCTATCTATCAATTTATCTATCTGGCTGTCTATCTATCTGTCAATCTGTCTATCTATCTATCTATCTATCTATCTGTCTGTCTATCTAAATGGTCTATCTGTCTATCAATATTTTCTCTACTATCTATCTATCTATCTGTTAATTTTCTTTCAAAATGTCTGTCTATGTAAGTGTATATCTATCTGTCTATTTATATGTCTATCTATCTTTCTATTTTTCTATCTATTTATCTATATGTCTGTCTGTCTATCTGTCTGTCTATCAATCTATCTATCTATCAATCTGTCTGTCTGTCTATATATCTGTCTATCCGTCTGTCTATCTGTCTATATATCTATCAATCAAAATGTCTATCTATCTATCTTTCTATATTTCTGTCTATTTTTATATTTATCTTTTTGTCTATCTGTCTCTCTATGTGTATCTATCTATCTTTCTATATGTCTGTCTATTTTTATATCTATCTTTTTCTCTATCTGTCTCTCTATGTCTATCTATCTATTTTTCTATTTGTCTATCTATCTGTCTGTCTATATGTCCGTCTATCTCTCTATCTAACTATCTGTGTATCTGTTTGTCTATCTATCTGTATATCTATATGTCTAGCTGTATGTCTATTTGTCTATCTATCTGTTTATCTATTTGTCTATCTTTCTCTATGTCTCTCTTTCTGTCTATCTTTTTGTCTATCTATCTGTCTATCTATCTATCTCTCTGTGTGTCATATCTGTCAATTTGTCTGTCTATCTGTTTGTCAATCTGAATGTCTATCTATTAGTCTATATGTCTGTTTATATGTCTATCTATTTATCTTTCTATCTCTCTATTTGTGTGTTTATCTTTCTATCTATTTATCTATCTATTTATTTGTTTATTTGTCTGTCTGTCTATCTGTCAATCTGTCTGTCTATCTATCTGTCTATCTAAATGGTCTATCTGTCTATCAATATTTTTCTCTACTATCTGTCTATCTATCTGTCTATTTTTCTGTCTATCTATCTTTCTATTTTCCTATCTATCTGTCTGTCTATCTATCTGTCTGTCTATCTGTCTGTCTATTTATCTATCTATCTATCTGTCTGTCTATATATCTGTCTATCCGTCTGTCTATCTATCTATATATCTATCAATCAAAATGTCTATCTATCTATCTTTCTATATGTCTGTCTATTTTTATATTTATCTTTTTGTCTATCTGTCTCTCTATGTCTATCTATCTTTCTTTCTATATGTCTGTCTATTTTTATATCTATCTTTTTGTCTATATGTCTCTCTATGTCTATCTATCTATCTTTCTATTTGTCTATCTATCTTTCTGTCTATCTGTCTGTATATCTCTCTATCTAACTATCTGTGTATCTGTTTGTCTATATATCTGTATATCTATATGTCTAGTTGTATGTCTATTTGTATATCTATCTGTTTGTCTATTTGTTTGTCTTTCTATCTACCTATTTATTTGTAGATCTATCTATCTATCTGTCTGTCTGTCATTTTATATGTCTATCTATTTTTCTCTATATCTATCTAAATGTCTGTCTATTTGGCTAACTATCTATATGTATATATATCTCTCTCTGTCTGTCTCTATACTCTAAATGTGTTAAATGGGCCAGCCCGGCCCAGCCTAGCATGATTCGTCCGCGCCTGGCCCGGCAAGGCACGAGAATTTTTTATGCCCATTCTTGTCTCGTGCCTGCTCACATGATGAACCATGTCGTGCTATGCTGATGCCAATCGGGCCTCGTGCCTGGCCAGGCACGACGCGATAACATGGCCTGTGGGCACGGTACTTAGGCATGAGCCTAGAAACCGCACCTATATTTGATCTTGATGGATCCAAAAATCACCCGGGTCTGATTCCAATTTCCACCCCCCCCCCCCCCCTCCTCACCCAATCCTGATCCCTAGCGGTTCAAAAAATAAAAACAAATTTAGAATTTAAGACGTTTGATTTCACCTCCAATGGCTATGGGGCATAATCCGGCGGCCCACATCATTCTGCCCCAAATAAATCAATAAAATAATTAAAAAAAATCAAAAAAAAAACTTTTTTAAAAAAATTCTTTTAAATATTCTATAAAACTCCCTCTCCCCTCTCTCTAATTTTTATATTTATCAAAAAAAAAAATAAATTCTCATACTCTCTCTCAAATTTCTTTTCTAAAATTCTCTCTTTAGATTTCGGCTTGAGTTTTCGTGACTCCCAACTTGGGCTTGGCTTTGGTTGGTATTTGTATTGGTCTTTGGAAGTTGGAAATGAGTGCATTTGCTTTACCTTTACATAGCTTTATGAGTATTTCTATTTTTTTTCTAATTAGTTAACTAAAAGTCTAAAGTCTTAACTTGACATAATATTTAAAATTAATTATTTTTTTACTTTCTCTCTCTCTCTCTCTCTCTCTACTCTTTAATCTACTCTCTTGTCTAAAAAAATCCAAAAAATGATAAATACTAATAAAATTAATTTAAATCTAGAAATTAAAAATCTTACACAAATGTCTGAGGATGCTAAAACTATGGTTTCTCAGGTCGCCTCAACCCAAACATCTAACAAACTAAAAACTAGAAGAACTTTTGTAGTTTGAAATATTTTAATATAATAAAACAAAAAAATGTTAGGGGTGAAGAAGAAGAAACGGCACAGTACAAATATTGTAAGATAATTTTTAATTGTAATAGTGCGTTTGAGACTTGGCACCTTAAGGACATACCGAACTATACACCAAAAAACGTGATGCATTAGATCCTAAGCAAACCCAACTCAGCAGTGTATTTTTTGAAGCTGAATCTAGTTCAGTCTCAGAGTTTAACCCCTTCATATACTGCAGTGATTTGGGTAGAGAAGGCATGACTTAAACTTTTCACCATGATAAATCTTCTGATTAGATTTTCGAAAGATTCAAGGGTAGAGAGCTTCATGTAGACATATTTTCAGCCTACTTATCATAGGATTCCTAGGTCCACATCTAGGAACGATGTACTAAAATATTATAAGTTAGAAAAACAAATAATAATTAATGAATTTATGGTATATAGTGGAGTGGTGTGCATGATTTCTGATATATTGGAGTGGTGTGTGTAGATTCTAAATAGACTCTAAATAAAATATATTAGGATACTCTGAGATTCTTCATCCTCATAATGATCCGGCCATTTTTGAGTGCATGATGAAGATCTTTAGAGAATATAAAATTCAAAATATAAATTTTAGTATCATATTCGATAATGCATCTAATAATGGAGTAGTGATTAACATGTTTGTTAGGAATATTATAGATGGACCATTAGAAGAGATTTTCTACGTTAGATGCATGTGTCACGTGATTAACTTAATTGTACAAGTAGGGATGAAGGTGTGTTACATGCTTTGGAAAACATACATAACTCACTAAAATACATTCGCACAATTTGTAGATAACAGGAGTTTAGTAGTCTCTGTTTGTCTACGAATCTTAAGAAGAGAAAATTCTAATCAAATGTGATACACAATTGGAATTATACATACCTGATGTTGGAGTAACGTGAATGTTGGAGTAACGTGTTGAATATGAACACATAATATCCGACTACGTTAATTATAAGTGTGACTCACTTATTATTGATGACACTGACTAGGCTTTAGAAATTTCATTTATGAAATTCCTAAAATTTTTTTATGACATGACTAACATCTGTTCATCAGTTTATACTCTCACGACTTACATTGTACTCATGTGCATATGTAATATTAGTAGCATGTTTAGGAAGTATCGAGATGACCCAACACTTAGCCATATAGAGATGGAAACCAAGTATATAAAGTACTTGTTCACCATTCCATCTCTTTATTGTCTCGCTGCATGCATGGACACTAGTGTCGAGGTGGAAGGGGTAGATAATATTTTGACTTATATTTTCTCATGCATCAACCTGGAAGACCGACCTAAATGGTTCATTCACGAGAATTTGATTGACCTTTTCACATACTATGATACTAGGTATGGTGGTAGTAGTAGTGAGGCTCTGAGTACGGGCATGGTTACCATATTCGGCGACGACGACTTTTCCATTCAATTAGCGAGGGGGAAACAATGGGGAGCTATCTCGATACATAGATACCGATTACTGCTCAATCCTATCACATTATGATACCTAGAATCTTGATATATTATAGTCGTGGAAATCATACGAGTCCACCTTTCCCGTGCAATCTAAGATGACACGAAATCTACTGACTCCTCCACTATCGAGTATAGCATTAGAGTTTGCTTTTTCTGTTGTAGTGAATTTGATTTTGGATAAGCGATCGAGATTACATCTAGATATTGTTGAAACTTTAGTATGCATGAAAGATTGGGAGAATTAGAGCTTTAGCATCCAAGATCATGTTGGGACTGGGATTATAGCAAAAGCAAATGAGTTAATTGATGATAATGATCCATATGATAGTGATTTTGATATTGAGGTCAAATATAATAATGATATGACGATATATGATTGATGTCATTGCCACTCGATGCCTGACAATTGACGATTGTGAGATTGCGACACACTAACAGCGGCAGTGGCAGCAGTAGAGGCAGTGACAGCGGTGGCAACAACACTAGTGGTATTGGCAGCGATAGCGGCAATGGCCGCAGTGATAGGAGCGATAGCGGGAGCAACAGCAACAACACAAAATGAGGTATATACATACAAATAAAGTCAGTAAATACGTATATATAACACTATAGTATTTTATGTACATATATATTGTGTATATTTGTACTCAGTTTATATGTACACATAATACTACTATTTTTATGTACATATACTGCCATAATATATGTACGAGTGAAATGCTAGTATATATTTAAATATATACTACATGATTATATATGTATCAAAACATAACTTTTTTTAATTTGACTGAGTGGTTTAAATTTTTAACAGATATGATACTGCATTGTTCCTCATACAAAGCTTAATAAGTGATGATATTTTTCATTAGACATTACGTGCCATAACTCGGACAGCTTTGTTTAGAGGTGTCAAACGGGCCGGCCCGGCACGGCACGGTTTAAAAAAACTGGGCCCGGCACGCCCCGCAGGCACGACAGGCCGTGCAGTGCCTCGCCTGGCCCGCTTGGGCAAACCTGTCCGAGCGGTTCGGGAAACGGGGGACTGCGGGTCGGGTCGAATTAGACCCAACCCGCGGTCTTTTTTGCGGGAGGGAAAGCATGCGGTCGGACTCACGGGGCTCCCGGCACGGGATAAACCCGTGCCGGTTTGCCGTGCCGCAGGCCGAAGCGTGCCGGTTTGCCGTGCCATGGGCCGAAGCGTGCCGAGCCAGGAACGGCACGGCACGGCACGGCACGGCTCGTGCTGGCACGACACGGTTCGTGCCAAAGCCTGGCACGGCACGGGCCCGGGCACGGATTTTTTCCGTGCCGGGCCGACCCAGGCACGGCTGAATCGTGCCGTGCCTCGTGCAGGGTCTGGCCGGCCCGACACGGTTGACACCTCTAGCTTTGTTGTAGTAAAAAAATGATGATCGGAGGAGCAGAAAAAGAGAAAGCAACGTCAATAAATGAATATATTATACTTTATGCATTGTCGGTAGATACATTGATGAATGAGATGAAATAAAATTTTGTTATTTTTTTGTTTCAATTATGTAAAATTTTAAATTAGAATAAGATGATAAATGATTATTTTTTTATTATAAATTATTTATAGTTTTAATTTTTATTCAATTTGTTATAAAAATATTTAATTATTTAATTAAAAAATTTTAAAATAATTTAAATTCTGAAATTAATTTTGAAATTAAAATAGCTAGGGAAAAATCTCTTGCTAATTTAGTTAGGGAATTTTCCCTAGCTAATTTAGCTAGGGAAATATTAAAATTAGTGACGGATTTTCCATTGCTAAATTTATTTAGCTAGGGACTATATCCATCCCTAAAAATTATAGACCAACACTTTAGTTAGGGAATCATCCATCATTATTTTTGTTTAGCGATGAAATATCTCATTTATCTTGCTAATTTACCTACGAAATTTTTCTTTTTTAGCAAGAGAATTTTCCATAGCTAACTTTTTAGCTAGGGACACTTCCCTCGCTAAAATTTAGCAAGAAGCACTTTAGATAGGGAACTGATCCATCCGTAATCCGTCGCTATATCTTGTTTAGAGACGGAAAATGCCCATTTAGCTATGGAATTATCCCTAGCTATATAAGATTTTTCTTGCAGTGGATAGATTGATAGACATGCAGATAGACACATAAACAAACTAACACAAAGACACACATAAACACACTAACACAAAGACACAAATATACACAAACACACATACACACAGACAGACATATGAACACATAGACAGATCAACAAATAGACAAATAAATAGACTGATAGAAAGATTGATTGATTGATAGGATAAAAGAGGATAGACATAGAGAGACAGATATATTGAGAGATATATAGATATTCAGATAGATAGATAGGTATATAGAGAGATAAAGAGATAAACCGATATATAGATAGACATATAGACAAATAGAAAGATAAAACATATAAACAGATAGACATATACACAGATTGATAGATATACAGATAGACAGAAAAATTAGACAAATAATAGATATATAGATTGGCAGATATATAGATAGACAAATAGAAAGAAAGAAAGATAGATAGACAAATAGACAGACAGATAGATAAATAGATAGACAAATAGACAGACAGACAGATAGATAGATAGATAGATAGATAGTTAGATAGACATATAGATAGATAGACCGTTAGACATATAGACAAATAGACATATAGATAGATATATAGATAGACAAAAAGTTAGATAGGAAGACAAATAGACAATTAGTTAAATTGCCAGATAAATAGATAGGCAGATATATAGATAGATGACATTTAGGAAGATAGACAGATCAACAGATAGATAGATTGACAGATAAACAGATGGATAGATAGACATATTGATAGATAGATGGATAGACAAATAGACAGATAGACAGAGTGATTGATAGATAAATATATAGACAAATAGACAGATAGATTGATAGAATGAAAGACAGATAGACAGATAGGTAGATAAATAGAGAGACAATTAGATAGATAGACAAATAGATAAAAGAAAGATAGACACAGAATTATATATAGATAGATAAATAGAAAAATAAACAAATTGACGGATAGACAAAATACTAATAGAGAAACATACAGATAGATAGATAGACAAATAGACAAATAGATATAAAGTCAGATTGATTGATTGATTGATTGATTGATAGATTGACATATAGATAGATAGATTAATAGATTGATATTCAGATAGACACATAGACTGATAAATAGATTGACAGATAGGTAGATAGCCATATAGACAGATAGAAAGTTAGATAGATATCCAGATAGAAAGATAGATAGAAAGATAGACATATATATATAGAGATAGATAGATAAATAGATTGACAGATAGATAAATAGATAACTAGATAGATAAAGAAATAGATAGATAGATAGTTAGACAAATAGATAGTTAGACAGAAGATAGATAGACATATAGATTAATAGACAGATATATAGATAGACAAGTAGATAGATAGACATGTAGATAATTACATAGATACATAAACAAATAATTGATAAATAGATAGACAGATATATAAATAGAAAGGTAGATAGATAGAAAGATATCCAGATAGATAAATAGATTTATAGATAAATAGATAGACATATAGACAGATAGATATATAGATAGACAGATAGATATGTATACACATATATAAATAGATAGATATATAGATAAACCGATAGATAGATATATAGATAAACTGATAGATAGATAGAAAGATAGACTGATACAAAAATAAAAAGAAAGATAGATAAATACATATACAGATAGATAGATAGACAGATAAATAGATACAAATCAATAGATTGACAGATAGATAGATAAATCGATAAACACAAAGATAAATAGAAAGACATATAGATAAATAGATACATAAACTAACAGATAGAATGATATACTGACACACAATTAAACAGGCAAATAAATTGACAAGCAGATAGAATGATAAATAAATAAATAGATAGAACTATAAACAAATAGACATAAAAATAAATATATACATAGACATATAAATAGATATATAGATAGTCAGATAGATAGACAGATACACAGATAGACAGACTAATTGATTGATTGATTGATTGATTAACAAATAGACATATAGATATATAGAATGATAGAAAGAGAAACAAATAGAAAGAAAGACACATAGACTGATAGATAGATAGACATATAGATAGATAGCCAGATTGACAGATAGGAAGATAGACAGATAGGCAGATCGACAGATAGACAGATAGATAGATACATAATAGATAGATAGATAGACACGTAGACACGTCGACAGATAAATAGATAGCCATAGAAACAGATAAATAGAAGACAGATAGAAAGATACATAGATAGATAGATAGTCAGATAGAAAGATAGATAAAAAGATAGATAAAGAGATAGATAGATAGATAGAAAGACAGACAAATAGATAGATAGATAAACAGATAGATAGATGGATTGATAGCCAAAATTATAGAATAAAAGATAGATAGATAGATACATATATAGATAGACAAATATATAGCTTGATAGAAAGATAGATAAATAAAAAGATAAATAGACAAATAGATAGATAGATAGATAGACACAAGATAGATAGACAGACATTAAAATAGATAGATAGAAAGATAGACAGATAAATAGATATATAGATAATCCAGAAAATGTATCCTCCGGCCTCTTTCTGGTGAGCTCCCCACTGAATAAGCTTGTGGGGGAGACTTAGCTGAATGTACAAGTTCAGGAAGCGCTAAGATGGTGAAACTAGAGGAATAGCTCTATTCCTGACTCAAAATCCATAAAATAAAGGACTTTAAGGGTTAGATAATCATGATATCAATCCAGGATGAGGATGGGTTAGGCCTAGAACTGGAAAGTGCGTTCCTTTCTCTGGTTAGTGGCGGTTGCCTGGGGTCAGGCTGAGGCAGCCCACGAGGCCTGCATGGCGCAGCAGCTGGCCCGGTGGTCAGCGTAATAATAAGGACATTTGTCGATCAGATAGACATATAGACAAATAGACAAATAAACAGATATACAAATAGATAGATAAATAGATAGATACATAGATAGATAAATTGATAGATACATAGATAGATAAATAGATAGATAGAAAGATAGATAGATAGATAGATACTAAGATAGCTAGAAACATAGATAGATAGTAAGATAGATAGATAGATAGATATAAATATAGATAGATAGAAAGATAGAATGTTATATAGATAGATAGAAATATAGATACATAGATAGATAGAAATATAGATAGATAGATAGACATACAAATAGACAAATAGATAGATATACATTAAGATAGATAGACAGATAAAGATATAGATAAATAGATAGTTAATTAGTTAGTTAGTCATTAAGATAGATAAACAAGTAGACAGATAGATAAATATAGAGATAGGCAGATAGATAGATGGACAAATATATAGATAGACAGATAAATAGAAATACTGAGTCCAAATATACACTTAGACAGAGAGATAGATAGATAGATATATAAAAAGATAGCTTCCCAGATAGATTGATAGATAGATAGATATATAAATAGATAAATATCTAGAAAGATAGATTGATCGATAGATAGATAGTTAGTTAGATAAATATATTGAAATATAGATAGATAGATAGATAAAAAGAAATATAGATAGATAGATAGATAGACAAATAGACAAATATATTGAAAGGTAGATAGACATATAGACAGAGAGATTGATAAATAGATAGATAGATAGTCAAAAAGTTAAATAGAGATAGATTGAAACATAGTAAGATATATAGATAGATAGTTAGGTAGATAGATAGTCAGATAGATAAATAGACATATAGACAAATAGACAAATAGACAAATATACAAATATTCAGATAGATAGACAGATAGACAGATAGACATCTATATATATAGAAGATATATAGATAGATAGATAGACAGATAGATATAATGATTTATACCTATATAGATAGATAGATAGTTAAATAGATTAATAGGAAGATAGGTAGATAGATAGATCAATTGATCAATCGTTAGATTGATAGATAGATATATAGAAATATATATTAATAGATAGGTAAGTAGAGAGGTAGATAGATATATCAATCGATAGATATAGAGATAGTAGATAGATAGAAATATAGATAGAAATATAGATAGAAAGATGTATCGACATATTGGTAAGTAGAGAGGTAGATAAATTGATTTATTGATGAATCGATCAATAGATTGATAGATAGATAGATAGATAGTTAGATAAGTATATATATTGATTGATTTATTGTTGATAGGTAGATAGACCGACAGATAGAAAGAAAGAAAGAAAGATAGATAGATACACAAACAGACATACAGATTGGCAGACAATGAGACTCATAGATAGATAGATAGACAAAAACATAGACAGACAGACATATAGACACATAGATAAATAGAAAGATAGACAGACAAACAAATAGATAGATAGATAGATAGATAGACATATAAAAATAAAGACTGATAGATAGATAGACATAAAGATTAAAAGATAATTAGATAGACAGACAGACTGATAGATATATAGATAAATTGACAGACAGACATACAACATATAGAAAGAAAGATATATTGATAGGCAAATATAGGATAAACATAGATAGATAAACATTTTAAAAGATAACAAGATACACATATACTCAAATAGACATATCGAAAGATAGTCAGATTAAAAGATAGATAGATATACAAAAAGTTAGATAAAGTGATAAACTGATAAATAAATAGATATATCGATAGATAGAGAGATACATAGATAGACCATATAGATAGATAGATAGATAGACAAATAGACAAATAAAAAGTTAAATAGATAGATAAATAGACAAATAGTAAAATAAACTGATAGATAAATAGATACACAGATAGACAGAAAAATAGACAATTAGACAGATAGAGATTTAGACAGATAGATAGATAAATAGATAGATGGATAGATAGATAGATAGACAAATAGAGAGGTAGAAAAATAGCAAGATGGACACATAGATAGATATATAGAAGATAGATAGACAAATAGATAGACAGATAGATAGATTGATTGATTGATAGGTAGACACATAGACATATAGAGGGATAGATAAATAGACAAATTGATACATAAAAAGATAGAATAAACTGATAAATAGATAGATAAATAGATACACAAAAGATAGATAGATTGATTGATTGAAAGTCAAGTATATAGATAGATAGATAGTTAGTTAGACAGATAGATAGATAGACAGATATATATACAGATAGATAAATAGATAGACAGATTGGAAGACATATATATATATATATACATACATACATACGTACATATATATATATATAGTTAAATACATAGGTAGATAAATAGATAAACACATAGACAGATAAATAGATAAACACATAGACAGATAAATAGATAAACATATATAAATAGACAGTTAGACAGATAAATAGATAGATTGATTGAGAGATTGATTGACACATTAATAGATAGATAGATAATTAGATAAAAATCTATATATTGAAAGAAAGAAAGATAGATAAATATATATATATATATATATAGATAAATAGACAGACAGATAGATAAACATATAATTAGATAGATAGATAGATATATAGATAGACAATCAAACAGAAAGATAGAAAAATATACAGATAGATAAATAGAAAAATAGACATATAGACAGATTAAATAGATAGCCATATAGTCAGATAGACATATAGATAGATAAATAGATTAACAAATAGATAGATAGACAAATAAATAGATATATAGATAGATAGATAAATAGACAGACATATAGATTGACACATTGACAGATACACATATAGATATATTGACTATAGATCGATAAACAGATTGAAAGATAGTCACATATACTGATAGGCAGATTGACAGATAGGTACATGGCTAGATACACATATAAATAGATTGACAAACAAGTAGATAGACTTATAGATAGAAAACTAGATAAATAGATAGAAAGATAGATATATAGATAGATAGACAAATATACAGATAGACAAATAGACAGATAAATAATAATTGATACATTGATAGACACATTGACACTTAGACAGATAGAAAAACAAAAAATAGATAGAAAGAAAACATATAATTAGATAGATAGAGAGATATTCATATAGATAGACAAATAGACAGACAGACAGATAGATAGATAGATATAGAGATATAGATAGATAGATATATAGGTAGACAGGAAAATAGATAGATAAATAGATAAACATATAGATAGATACAAATATAGATTGATTCATAGATAGATAAATAGATAGATAGATACAAATATAGATAGATTCATAGATAGATAAATAGATAGATATATACAAATATAGATAGATTCATAGATAGATAAATAGATAGATAGATACAAATATAGATAGATTCATAGATAGATAAATAGATAGATAGATATACAAATAGACAGATAGATAGATTGATAGATAGATAAATATACAGATTGATAAATAGATACATAGACAAATAGATAGTTTTAATGATAGATGGGCAAAACATAGAAGTTTGATAGATAGATAGATAGACAGATAGACTAATAGTCAAATAGATAGATAGACAGATAGATGGATATACAAATAGACTGATACACAGATAGATAGATAGATAGATAGATAGTGAAATTGATAAATAGATAGATTAAAAGTTAAATAGATAAATAGATAGACAGACAAATATAAACACTTCAAGAAAAATCTCATATAGTTAGGGACAATTCCCTAGATAAATGGTCATTTTCTCTTGCTAAACTAGAAATTCTGACTGCTTACCAATGGATCGGTTCCCTATCTAAAGTTCTCCTCACTAAAATATAGCGAGGAAAAGTGTCCCTAGCTAATAATTTAGTGACCGAAAATCAATAGCTAAAAAAATTATTTTCCTAGCTAAATTAAAAAGCTAAATGTGATATTCCGTAGCTAAATAGAAATAACAACGGAAGATTTCCCAAGCAAAAGTGATCATCCCTAATTATTAGTAATGGAAATATCCCTAGATAATAAATTTAGTGACGAAAAAATCCGTCGCCAAAATAAAAATATTCCTAGCAAATTTGCAAGGGATTTTTCCCTTGCTAATTTAGCAAGGGATTTTCCGTTGCTAAATTAGCTAAGGTATTTTACATTGCTAAATTAGCTAGAGAATTTTTCCTAGTGATTTTATTTCAAAACTATTTTCATAATTTAATTTATTATTAAATTTTTTAATTAAATAATTTAATATTTTTATATCAAATTGAATAAAAAAAGAAACTATAAATGATAATTTATAATAAACAAAAAATAAAATCATTTAATCATGTATTCTAATTCAATATTTTACATTATTAAAACAAAAAAATAGCAAAACTTTATTATATCCTATTCATTAATGTATCTACTGATAGTGCATAGAGTATAATTTTTCCTTTCATTGACATTGTTTTCTCTCTATTTGCTCCTCTGATCACCAATTTTCTGCTACTAAAAAGCTGTCCGAGTCACGACAAGTCATGTCTAGTAAAAAATCTCATCACTTATACAAGTCTTGTATAAAGAAAAAAGTGATCTCATATCTGTAAGAAATTTAAACTACTCAATCAAATCAAAATAAATAAATAAAAGCTATGTTTTGTTAAATATATATTGCTGTAGTAAATATGTATATATATACTAGTACTTCACTCGTACATATATTATTGTAGTATTTATACATATAAACTGTAGTATTATGCATACATATATACTGAGTACATATATACTCAGTATATATGTACATAAAATACTACAGTATAAAAGTATATATATACCGAGTATATACATACATATATACTATAGTATATAAGTATGTATATACTAAGTATATAATACAAATATACTCAGTATATATGAACATATATACTCGGTATATATGTACTTATATAATTAGTATATACGTAAATATATACTCGGTATATACGTACTTATAAACTCAGTATATACGTAAATATATACTTAGTATATACGTAAATATATACTCAATATATACGTATATTTATACCAAGCATATATGTATGTATATATTGTAGTATTATATGTACGTATATATAATCACATTGACTTAGATGACACAGACACTTGTACTTTAATCCAAATACACTTACCATCAAAGACAAAAGAAGAAAATAAAATAGGACATAAAAGACATGCATATAGGTCTCTCATGCATGGTTAGCATTTCTCATTCTTTTTCTTCTATAATCCTCGCAAATAGAAAATATTCTTACCCCTGCACATGGAGCATACCATACTACATTTACAAACCAATAATCGATAACAAGCAGTCATAGATCTGAACTGCGACGATGCATATCTGCATAAAAAAAGAGTGTAAAGAACAAACCTGCATTTGTGTGGAATTAATTTTGTTGGTTCATCTCACTACTTTAGAAAATAAAGTATTGTTTTCAGCACCATGGAGGCCTAGCCAAGGCTTTTACATACATATACTAGGCTAAAACTCTACCCAAAAAATTCGGAGACACAAAAACATATTCACAGA
This sequence comes from Sapria himalayana, assembly GCA_029783825.1. Taxonomy (NCBI): domain Eukaryota; kingdom Viridiplantae; phylum Streptophyta; class Magnoliopsida; order Malpighiales; family Rafflesiaceae; genus Sapria; species Sapria himalayana. The sequence goes on from JAREIK010003774.1 coordinate 769,557, forward strand.
TATATAAAAATAATTATTATAGACATGAACAAACACAAATTAAAGTTGATTGTCATATAGCTTCAACCAAAATCCAAAAGATGTCCAAAAATTATGTTTAAAGAGAAAGAGAGTGCAAAAATAAAATGTTTTAGGAATAATAAAGATAAAATAAATTATCCCTCATTTTGATAAAGTTGAAATCAGTAAATATGGGACCCATCCATTGGAATGATCGTGGCAATGTCTCAATGCTTTGAATCAAATTTTTTTTTGTCTCACATAATATGCCGTGCAAAGATTCATAATTAGGTTAATCGGAAAAACAAAGAACAAAACCAGAATAAAAAAATTGAAACCTACCAAAATATATCATAATTATTTGCTACACATAGATAAAAATAAATAATAGTTCAGAAATAATTTGTATATGAAATCATCCTCATAATTTATAGGGAATGCTAGCCTCTCCAGGAATGTTTCGTAGCTGGCTCTCGGAAAGCTATCTGTTGCAACAATGCAGCTAACAGTGATTCCATATAGGACATCTGCTGTTGCATTACATTCTTAATTTCTTTCATCTCATCGTTCATTTCTTTAATTTCTTGCATTTCTTCAATCAAATTAGTATACTACTCATCCTTCTGTTCTTTAATTTCATATTTTTTTCCTTCAAATGAGATATCTACTTATCCTTATGTTCTTTAATTTCATATATTTCATCCTTCAAATGAGATATCTGCTCATCTTTCTTTTTCATTTTGGTCTCCATAATTAGATTACGTTCATTTGTTTCCAGTGCTTGTTATTCGACCACATCATCCACGATTGTTGAGATAGATGAATTAGAAACATGACAACTACAACAAAATGCCACTCCCTTAGAGCTGATTCCATACACTCGCGGCTTCTTTCGACCTCTTATGGTCTCCAAATAAATAGGATCATAGTCAATTGGTTGAAGATATATAGAACCCTCAACTTATTGATGAGCAACTATCACACATTCCTCCAATAGGTCCTGAGATAAAATAGAGAAAAAAACAATTCTACATATACAAAAAATAAAATAAATATTTTGCATTCCACACAATTTTCAAAATGTACTGTAGCGTTATAAAATTTAATTAATATAATAAATTTTTACATCAATCATCTAAGACTTATTGTCAACAAACTGACAATCCATTTCTTCACATGCATCTTCCTGAAAATATCATAAAAATTTGGACCTCGTCCCAATTCTCCATCCTAGAATATGTTTTTATTAAGTCATGATCAAAAAATGATCAAAAAATTTAACAAAATTAATAAAACCATGCAGAGATTTGATTTATTGGACTAATATGAAAACCACTAAATATATAAATGTTTAGAATTTTAAATTTGTACCAAATCTCGAGCGTGCTCAATGCTCGACTTTGACCCTCCAATGTGTCGACTGATTTATGTACCTAGTCCAGCTACCTCACTTCGTCGATTTTTGCGGGCAATATATGATTTTTTTCTTCACATTTGGCTCCTCCCAATAATTATGCCACTTGGGCCAGTCTTTCTCGGATATAAAATCATGCATTTCTTTTATTTTCTTTAATTTATGAACAAAATAAGAATACCATTGAGCAGCATTGATCTCTCATAATAACTTTATCTTTCCATCAAATTTGGGTGCCCATGTGCACTGATTCTATAAATAGAAAAATGACAAAATAATTTATATTAACAATAAGAACATAATTATTTACTGCTTGAATAATAACCAATATAAAAGTTAAGTAATTTGATAATTATTTTTCAATGCTTTTGTTTTGTTATTTTTACCTGAAAGTCATTAAAATAAGACTTTTTTGTCGATTCAGAAACTTTCTTCAATGAGAATGCTTTAGAATTAACCAATTTCTTGAAAGACATTGTAATTATAGTCGAACACTTATTAGATGGAATAATACTATACAAATAAATAAATAAAATTGAAAATAAGCAAATCATAACAATATAAAAAAACCACCGACATTAACATCAAAAATTTTTTTCAAGTCATTTTTACATATTTCTTTTACCTCCCATCCACAATCTAAATTTCTAACTTTGCACTGACTATAGAGGAAGGCACAAAATTTGATGATGTCGTTGGTTTTGTAAATGGGGGAACTATCGATGTAAAATGTGGTGTAGAAGATAGAGATGGATCAAAAAGTGTGTGCAGGAAGTACAATGGGTGGTGGGCTTACATCTGATAAAGGTGATAGTAGAGGTCTTAATGATGATGATGGTGATAGAAACAAAGATGGTGATTGTGATCTTGAAGTCTAGATATGGTGACTATGAGATGGTACTAATTTTGCAACATTATGTAACATACTAGATGAATTTGGTTCATTTCTGTGTCCACGTGAACGTCCACCTCCACTACGGCCACGACTTTTAGGTGCCATTTGTTGTACAAAATAAAATATAGAACAAATAATAGATATATGATGAACAAGCATGCATTTTAAAATAAAACACACTGATAGATTTCAAGAAATTATAAAAAGTCTTTGATAGTTTAATATTATAATAAAATTATAACAATTTAATTATTGACATCACTATCATCCTCCAATGGATCTTCTAATATTTCGTCTGATTCCGATAGAAGTTTGAACTCATCTTCAAATAGAAATTGTTTTTAATTTCTATTATGCCACCATTTGAGTCACATAAATTTTTTGGATCTTTATCTATATTCACAGGCTTTATATTATTTATGTCATCTTCCTGGAATGCCAGTGCAATATCTAAGTCTACACTTCTTTGTTGTGATGTTGGTACTTGAAAATTTGATTGAGCTTTTATTTTGCAAATTTCCCACCAATCTCTCTTATCACGAGATAAACTCAGATATATATAATAATATACTTGAAAGGCTTGAACTGCCATAATAAATGGTTCATATTGATTATATCTGCTTTTATGGTTAACATCCACTAGCTTAAAATCTAAATGAATCTTTGTGCCCACATTTCATGTAGGATCAAACCATCAGTACTTAAATAAGACAATCCTATTATTTTTGAGTCCAGGATACTCCAACTCAATAACTTCTATGAGTTGACCATAATAATTAATCTCATCTACACTATAACCTAAGCCTTTAATGCAAACACCACTATTCATTGTTATTTTAGAAGAATCGTGCCTGATTATGTGAAATTTATATCCATTAAAAAAATACACAAGATAGGTTGTTACATATCCAAATGGGCCTTTACTTAGATTCTAAATGAAAGCCAATTAAGACCCTCATCCTGCTAAAATTGTTTATGATTTGTTGGCAATGTAATTGGAAAGCCAATTAAGACCCTCATAGAGGCCCTCGCCAGAGGTAGCACAAGTGCTCTGAATGTGCCAATGGTGTTGGAGAAAGAGTGAAGTCCTATCTTGTCAGTAATTTCAGCTACATTCATTACATTGGGAAGATCTTGCTTATTGACAAACACCAGTAAAATTGCATCTCGAAGCTTTTCCTCATTTAGCATTCTATGCAACTCATCTCTGGCTTCACATACTCGATCTTTATCATTACTATCCACCACAAATATGAGGCACTTGGTATTTTGGAAGTAATCCCTCTAGAAAGGGCTAATCTTGTCTTGACCCTCAACATCTCACATAGTGAAATTGATGTTTTTGTATTTAACTGTCTTTAAATTAAAGACAATAGTAGGAATTGTGGTGACAATTTCACCTAGCTTCAACTAATACATAATGGTTGTCTTTCCTCCAATATCAAGACCTAGTATCAAAATCCTCATCTCCTTGTTGGCAAATAGACTACTGATCAACTTTGTGAACGTAATCCCCATTTCTTCCATTAAATCTTAATCCCTTTGTCGTATGGCAGTAAAAAGATTTGATGAGAGAAAAAAAAGAATCAATATACCTCAAGAGATGGTCACCATAGAGGGAGGTCAACCATTATATGTTCTTATACCTATAGTATATATAATTAAAAATAGAGTTATATATTATTAAACATATAATTATATATAAATATATTCATACAAGTAGTTATAAGTAGTTATACATAAATATATACAAAGTTATAAATAAATATATAGATTTAATTATCTGAATACATATATGTTTACATAGATACAAATTTAGTTTTATTTAATTATATAGAGTATTACATAGATATACAAATATTTATATATAAGTATACACATATAGTTATAAATATATATGTAGTTAAAGATATAGTTATATATAATATTTTTATAGTTATTAATATAGTAAAAATAATTATATATAGTTATATATTATTATACATTTGATATATTTTGTTAAAAATATAGTTATATAAAATTATTCATATAGTTATAAAATATTATATAGTTTAAAAAATAGTTTTATATAGTAATTAATATAGTTAAAAAAATAGTTTACTTAGTTACAAATATTGTTAAATATAATTATGAAGAGTTTTATATAGTTATACAAACATTTATAAATAGTTATCATATAATGATAACAACACTCTCTAAAATGCTCAATTGAATTACACCACTATCGAGAAAGAAATTCTATCAACAATCTTTTCTTTTAGCAAATTAATATCATATTTTGTGGGAACCAAAGTCATTGTATATACTAAATATTCTATAATCAAATATCTCATAGAAAATATTTATAAATTAATATTAATGAATTACACACTCTAAGATGTCGGGCCTATATTGATTTGATGGATTTTACTATTACAATAGTTTGAACTAGAGATATTAGATAAGAAATGTACATATAATCAAAATTGAAAATAGCTTATCAAGACTAGAAAAAGAAAATAGAAGAGTATTTGAAGAAGATATTAGAAAGATTTTTTTTATTTGAAAGAATTATAGTATTGAATGAAAATGTAACACCATGGTAATTAGTATTGAATGAACCTTTATAATTGCAAGTATTACTCTAATCAAAATTTGAGGCAAAGTGTTATAGATGAGAGAATAGTCATATCTTTCAATAATGTCACTTTTTGCTCCTACTCTCATGAATTTGTGGAACATGTTAATATTTATGTGCTCAAGTATTTTTTTTTCAAAATTAATGTTGATATTTACATATATATTCATAAATATATATGTGCATATACACTGCCCTACACACACACACACATTTATACATCCATATACATTACTATACATTATATATCAGCATACACATTTTTGTACTTTTGTATATATTCACACATGTATCTACATTTTCATAGATGTGTGAATAAACTTGTATGCATGCATATACTATTGTTCACCCACACAAACACACACATATACCTATATACGTAATATTTTTTTAAAGTTACACATTAAACTATTATATATATATATATATATATATATATATATATATATATGTTGTGTGTGTGTGTGTGTGTGTAGATGTATTTAAAATTTTTTGATTTTGTAAATTTAATTAAAATAAAATATTAAATATTGTAGTTGTACACAATTTATAATATATTATAAATTTTTTATATTTAAAACAAATATTCGTGTGTGTGTGTGTGTGCGTGTGTGTATGTGAAGCATATTAATGCTTCAAATGAAATTATGATTTAAATATATGAGCTACTATTATATTCAAATAGTTATTTTTTTAATATTTATATTAAAATAACTATCATTATACTCATATAAATAAATGAAGTTGACATATCAGTAAATTATTTTGGTTTTAAAATTATGTTAAAAATTAAAATATAGTTCATAAATAGATAATATTGCTTTTGTTTGTCTATATAATTTTTTTATTATAATATTACTGTCTATGATAAATTTGTACCTATTATTTATTGTTATTAATAAATTTTTAGAAACTTTAAAATTCAAACAAATATAATGTAGTGCATATAAATACATACCTTTAATATTTTGTAAAATATCTATTATTTCTTTAATTATGTTCAAACAAAACAAATTACCTTATAAATACAAAAGTAAATTTTTCTACAAATAATTATTTTTTTTAATTTATTCAAAATATATAAATGACCATATACATATATGAATTTTTTTTAAAAATAATTTTTAAAATTTTTTTTAAAAATTTAATGCATTACAATTTTTTTTTTGTAATTAATAGATACATTTCAAATATTGTTTATTTATAATAAATATAACATATTGAATATTATGAGGTGCAAATTTTATTTTTAAAGTTATATCTTTGTAAATTGAAACTACATCACATATATATATTTTAAACTTTTTTATATTATTTATTACACAAACATATTGTTATTTGTTTTTAAAATTACAAAATGAATTTTAACAAATAAACACTTTATTAAAAATTAATTTTAGTTATATTATATTAAGTGAAACAGAAATACAAATCCTAAACATATTAAATCAAAATGATTTATATAAATAAATAAAAATATAATAAAAAATATTTTAGATTGAAATAATTAAATTTAAGTTCCTAAAATATATGAGAAAATAATAAAGATTTATACAATATCCAAAAAAAACATGTATAAATGAGATGAATGATATGAATGAATATTAAGTATCTGAAGCATGTAGTTATACATGTTGTAGATGTAGTTATATATAGTTTTTCATGTATTTATATATATTTAGACATATCACTATGTATAAGTATTGATGTAGATAAATGCATTTATATATAGTAATATGTTAATATACATATAGTTGAATATATTTATATATAGTTATATATCTATATATATGTTGTGTTTTAAATATATGTTGTTGTATTTATATATAATTATGTATACTATTTTTAAATATATAGTTATATTTATATAGTAATTATATAGAGTTTATGTATACTATTTATATATAGTTATATATAGTATTTATATAGTTATATATAGTTATATATAGTTTATGTATAGTATTTATATAGTTATATATAGTTATATATATATATATATAAATGCATTAATTATGTGTTTTAAATATATAGTTATATATAGTATTTATATATAGTTTATGTATACTATTTTTATAGTTATAGATATAGTAAAATACACTTATATAAGAAATTCGAAATATATCACACATGCATATTGATGTATAGTTATGTTTAGATACACTTATATAAAATACACTTTTGTTTATGTATACTATTTATGTATAGTTATCTATATTGATGTAAATATCAAGTCAACATAGATTATTCTGTTTATGTATACTATTTATGTATACTGTTTATGCATAGTTATGTATATTAATGTAGATAAATATATTTATATATAGTAATATGTTGATATACATATTGTTAAATACATTTATATAGATATATATATGTATGTATGTATGTATGTATGTACATTAAATATACATTGTTATATTTATATATAATTTTGTTTATGTATACTATTTTTATAGTTATAGATATAATAAAATATACTTATATAAGAAATTCAAATTATATCACACATGCATATTGATGTGTAGTCATGTTTAAATACACATATATAAAATACACTAATGTTTATGTATACTATTTATTTATACTGTTTATATATAATTATGTATATTGATGTGGATATCAAGTCGGCATACCCTATACTATTTATGTATACTGTTTATGTATACTATTTATGTATAGTATTTATATATAGTTATGTGTATTGATGTAGATAAATACATTTATATATAGTAATATGTTGATATACATATTTTTAAATACATATATATATATATATATATATATATATATATATATGTGTGTGTGTGTGTGTGTGTGTGTGTGTGTGTGTGTGTGTGTGTGTGTATTAAATATACATTTTTATATTTTTATATAGTTATGTTTATGTATACTATTTTTATAGTTATAGTAAATTACACTTATATAAGAAATTCAAATTATATCAAATATGCATTTTGATGTATAATTATGTTTAAATACAGTTATATAAAATACACTTATGTTTATGTATACTGTTTATGTATATAGTTTATAAATAGTTATGTATATTGATGTAGATATCAAGTCGGCATACCTTATATTGTTTATGTATATTGTTTATGTATAGTTATGTATATTAATATAGATAAATACATTTATATATATTAATATGTTGATATACATATGGTTAAATACATTTATATATAGCAGTATATATATATGTATGTATGTATGTATATTAAATATACGTTATTATATTTATATATAGTAATATTTATGTATACTATTTTTACAGTTATAGATATAGTAGAATACACTTATATAAGAAATTCGAATTATATCACACATTCATATTGATGTATAGAAATGTTTATATACATTTAAATAAAATACACTTATGTTTATGTATACTATTTATGTATACTATTTTATATATAGTTATGTATATTGATGTTGATATTAAGTCAGCATACCTTATACTGTTTATGCATACTATTTTTATATAGTTATGTATATTAATATAGATAAATACATGTATATATAGTAATATGTTTATATACATATTGTTAAATACATTTATATATAGTTATATATATATATATATATATATATATATATATATATTAAATATACGTTGTTATATTTATATATAGTTATGTTTATGTATACTATTTTTATAGTTATATATATATAGTAAAATACGCTTATATAAGAAATTCAAATTATATAGATATAGTTATGTTTAAATATACTTATATAAAATACACTAATGTTTATGTATACTATTTTTGTATACTATATATAGTTATGTATATTGATGTAGTTATTAATTCTGCATACCTACTGTGCACCATCAAAATCCATACAATGACAACGCATTATATCATAAATGCATGAAGTATGTATATGAATAACTATATATATGCAATTCGAGCAAACTTAAACAATAAATAACATAATCAAAATGCATAAGATTAATTTTCGTTTAAGCAATCTAAGATAATTGATGAAGAATAAATGTATAAAACATACCTCATATGAAATAACTAATAAAACTTAAACCTCGATTATATTTTGATGCGTCGGTGTCGAGAGATAGATGGCAGAATACGGAGGTTCGCTTCACTAGTTAGAGATTATCATGTCTCGACAAGTGAATGTACATATTAGCAAATTATTTATATTATTAATTATTAAAACATTAAATAAACAATATATATTATAATACAATAAGTCTTATTAATTTTTTTTACTATCAAAATTTTTAAACAAAATTAATGTGCTTGTAGCAAGGTACAGATGAAAAACAAACACCTTACAATTTTTTATTATAATATTAATTAAATAATAAATATATAAACAATTAAAAAAAATTATTTAGCCTTATAAAAAAAATATCAAATAGGTACAAAATTAACAAACTTTATATAATAAGACATAAATAAAAAGATGATTTGTCTTCTAGCCACTCGCCTAAGAGTTATAAAATACTCTTAATGTTAAAAAATATATAAAAATTTATATTTTATGGTTATAAATTTTTAAGAATTAATTTTAATTTTTACGAAGATAATATGAAATAATTTTAAAGGCATAAATTTTCATATTATTTGATATCATTAATAATTTTTAAAATTCAAAATATTACTTAAAGTGAGAAGATAATTAAAAAAAGTTTTATTTATTATTTTAATAAAAACTTATTGTTAAAAGCTAATAGTAAAAATATTACTCAATTTTTAAATTCGTATAAATATTAATAGGAGCAAATATCTATATATTTATTTATAAATATTAATTTATTTTCTTTTAACTTTATTGAAATAATTATATTTATATTATATTTCAAGATTTTCAAAATTTGTATTATTTATTTTTTTAAAAGTTTCTGATAATCATACAATTTTTTATAATTATAATAATATTAATATTTAATAGTTTATTTGTTAATTCAGATATTTTTTAAAAAATTTCTATTTTATCATGTAATGAATTAATTTACATTTATATTAGTTGAGATTTTAATGTATGTTAATTTAATTTTTAAAATATCGAAAAAAAATTATTATATTTATTGAAATTATTATTTATTGTTACTTTAATATAAATTTTTAAATTTCTTAATTAAAAATTTTAGAAAAAATTTTTGTATAATTTTGTAAAAAATTAATACATCATAAAAATAGTTATTTTAGTCCATCTTAATATAATTTTTTTGTATTTTTATATTTTTAAAATTATTTATTTATAATATCATTTTTTTATGATTTTACGAGGAGGATGTATCTTTCAAGTTCTATAAACTATTAACATACATTTAATAAACAAAATTAAATAATTAAATATTGGCTAAAGAAATTCCATCAATGTTAGGGATTTAATTAGCTAGGAAAGTTGAGTCACTAAATCCGTCGCTATATTCCAGATTTAATTAACTAGATAAGTTCTATCGCTAAATCTGGTGATATATTCTGGATTTATTTAGCTAGGGAAGATCCGTCACAAAAATCCATCTCTATATTCAAGAAGTAATTGGCTAGAGAAGTTTTGTCGCTAAAATTGGCCGCTATTTTGTGTAAAGATTTATAGACAAATAGACTGAGAGATATACAAATAGTTACATAGACACATAGATTGAAAAATAGACATACAGAAAAATAGATAGACAGATAGAAAGATAGATATATAGATAGACAGATAGACAGACAAATAGATAAATGGATAGTTAGACAGATAGTTAGACAGATAGATTGACAGATAGATATATTGATTGATTGATAGACAAATAGACATATAAATAGATATGGAGATATATAGACAATTAGACAGACAGATAAAGAAATAGAAAGATATAAGACACATAGATAGAAAGATAAATAGAAAGATAATTAGAAAAATAAACAAATAGACAAATAGATAGACAAACAGATAGATAGATAGATAGATAGATAGATAGATAGATATATATATATATATAGACAAACAAATAGATACATACTGACATACATGCATAGATAGATAGATAGGTAGATAGATAGACAGATAAAAAGTCATATGGATAGAAAGATAGATAGAAAAATAAACAAATAGATAGTCAGATAGATAGAAAGAGAAATAAAGCAGTTAGCTAAAAAGATAGACTTATAGACATACAAATAGGATTGCAGATTAAATGACAGATATACAAAGGGATATGCAGACATATAGAAAGACGAATAGATAGACATATAGAGAGAAAGATACACAAATAGCCATATAGATAGATATACAAATAGATAGATAAACATATATATAAATAGATAAACAAACTAATAGAGAGACACAAAGATAGATAGACATATAGATAGGCAGATAGATAGATAGATAGACAGACAAATAGACAAATAGAAAGACAGATAGATAGACAAATAGATAGATATTTAGATAGATAGTAGAAAGCCAAATAGACTGATAGATAGATAGATAGACAGATAGATAGATAGATAGACAAATAGATTGACATATAGATAGACAGATAGATATATAGACATATAGACAGACAGATGGATAGATAGATGGACATATAGATAGATAGATGGACAGATAGATAGACAGATAGATAGATAGACACATAGAAAGATAAATAGACATAAACATATATAGGTAGATAAACATACATATAGACAAACATATAGATAGATAGATTTACAGACAGATAGATATATATAGAGAGAGAGAGAGAGTGATATATATATATATACATATACAGATAGACAGCCATATAGATCGACAAATAGACATATATAGAAACAAAGATTGAAACACTCTTAGATAGCTAGATATATATATATATATATATATAGGCAGATAACAGACCAATAGACAGACAGATAGATAAAAAGATAGATAGGCACATAGATATATAGATTGACAGATAGATTGACAAAAAGATTGTTATATAAATAGACAGACAGATAGATAAACAAATAGTCATAAAGATAGACTGACATGTAGATAGATAGATAGATAAATAAATAGATAGACAGATAGATAGATAAATAAATAGATAGACATATAGATAGACAGATAGATAGAGAGATACATAGGTAGGTAGATAGATAGATTATTAGACATATAGATAAAGATATAGATAGCCAAATAGATATACAGATTGATAGAAAGACAAATATATAGATAGATAGATAGATAGATAGATAAATCTATAGACAAATAGATATGGAGATAAATAGATAGATAGACAAATCGATAGAAAGTCAGAGAGACAGAAAAATAAATAGACAAAAAGATAGACAGACAAATAGATAGATAGATAGACTGAGAGACAGATAGTTAGACAAATAGACAAATAAATAAATAAATAGATAGATAGAGAGACAGACATGATAGACATACATTTAGACAAATAGATACATAGACATATTGATAGATCGATTGATAGATAGATAGACAGTAAGACAAACAGATAGACAGATAGGTAGTCTGATAGATAGACAAACATATAGAAAGACACATAGACAGACTAAAAGATAGACTAATAGATAGACTAATAGATAGATAGAATATAGACAGAGATATAGAAAGATAGACATATAGATAGATAAAAAAATAGATGACATAAAGACAGATAGACAAACAAATAGATAGACATATAGACATATAGATAGAGAGAATAATTGACAGACTGATAGACAAATATATTGAAAGATAGAAAGATAGGTAGCTAGAAAATCAAATAGATAGACATATACACAAAAATTTAGACAAATATATAGATCCAAAGATAGATAAAGAAATATAAAGCCTGATAGATAGACTTATAGGCAGACAAATAGCCAAATAATTATACATATAGATAGACAGACAAATAGAAAGAGAGATAGATAGAAAAAATAAATAGAAAGATAGACATACAAAAAGACAAACAATAGACAGACATATAGATTAATAGATAGATAGATAAATAGGGAGATAGATTGATAGATATATAGATAGATGAATAGATAGAAAAATAGACAAATTAATAAACATATAGATAGACAAATAGAGAGATAGTTAGATAGATAGATTGTTAGATTGATTGATAGACATATAGATAGATAGATATATATACAGACAGACAGACAGATAGATAGACATATAGATAGAAAGATAGATAGACAAATAGATAAACATATAGTCAGATGAATAGAATGATAGATAGATAGATAGATAGATATATAGACAGCAATATAGATAGACAGATAAACAGATAGATAGACATGCAGAATAATAGATAGATAGATAGATAGATAGACAAAGAGAAAGATAGACATAAAGATAGACTATAGATTGATTGATTAATAGCTAGCTAGAAGACAGATAGATAGATAGACATATAGATAGGTGAGACAAATATATATATATAGATAGATAGAGAAATAGATAGATGGATAATAGACTTATAGATAGATAATTATACAAATAGATAGATAAACATATAGAAATATAGATAAACAGACTCATGACAAACAAATAGATAGATTGACAGATAGATAGATAGATAGACAGACAAACAGACAGATAGATAGATAGATAGACCAAATAAACACATAGATAGACAAATATATAGATAGACAAACAAAACATATATATATTGATAGATATATAGACAGTCAAATAGTTAGAGATATGGATAGACAAATAGGCAGATATATAGAATGACAGATAGACAGAGAGATAGTTATATAGACAAACAGACAGATATACATATAGATAGACATATTGGTAGATAAAGAGACAGACATATAAATACTAATAGACAGATTGATAGAATGATAGACAAACAAATATATAGAGAGATATACAGACAGTTAGACATATATATAGATATAAAGATATACATATAGATAGAGATTTAGAAAGACATACAGATACACAAACAGATAGACAGATAAATAGATAAATAGATAGACAGATAAATAGACTGATAGATTAATTGATTGATAATCAAGTAGATAGACATATAAAAGACAGATATGTTAATCAAATATACATGTAGATACACAGAGAGATAGATAGACAAATAGATACACAAATATAAAGATTGATATACAAAAAGATAGAAACATAGATAGATAGATAGATAGATATATAGACTAACAGATAGTCCAAATAGGTAGATAGATAGATAACAAACAATGGATAGATATAAAGATAGACATATATATAGACACATAATTAGATAGATTGAAAGATAGCTAAACAAACAGATAGACATACAAAGAGACAGACTAATAAAAAAATACGTATACATACAAATAGATAGATAGATAGACATATAGGCAGACGGATAGATAGATATATAGATAGATAGATAGGCAGATAGATAGATAGATAGATAGATACACATATAAATAAAAAGATAGATAGATCTATAAATAGATAGATAGACAATAAAATAAATAAAGAGATAGATAGACTAATAGATAGAAAGATAAATTGAAAGATAGGTACACAGACAAATAGACAAACAAAGAGACAAACAGGTAGATAGAGAGATAAATAGAAAGATAGATAGATGGATAGATATTCAGATAGTTAGATATATGTAATAGTAGATAGTCAAATAGATAGATAGATAGATAGACAGATAGTTAGCAGATTGATAGATAGTCAGATATACATTTAGATATACAAACATACAGATAGATAGATACATAAACAAATAGATATAAAAAAATGATAGACATACAGAATAACAAAGGATAAAAATCCAGAGAGACTGACAGATAGATAGAAAGATACACAGATAGTGAGATAAATAGATAGATAAATAAAAATATAGAAAGTTAGATAGACAGATAGATATATAAGAAAAATAGATAGATATATAGATAGATAGACAGATAAACAGATAAATAGACAAATAATTAGATAGACAGATAGACAGAATGATAGAAAGATAAACAAACATATAGACAGACAAATACATAAATAATTAGAAAGATAGAAATATAGCTAGATAGACAGATAGATAGATACATACATAGAAACCTAGATAGACATATAGACAAATAGATAGATAGATAGATAGATACATAGACAGACAGATAGACAGACATATAGAGAGACACATAGAGAGATAGATAGATAGGAATATAGCACAATATATAGACTAATAAACAGACCATTAGACCAATAAATAAACAGTCAAAAAATAGATAGATCGACAAGTAGGTTGATAGATAGATAGACACATAGATAGACAGAGAGATAGACATATAATATGCTGACATATATATAGATAAATAGATAGATAGAATGACAGAATAGATAGATAGACACATAGATAGACAAATAGACATACAAATAGATAGAAAGATATACAGATAGATAGATAGACATATATACAGCTTTATAGAAAGACTAATAGGTAGAAAAATAGAAATACAAATAGATAGACTTACAGATAAACAGACAAATAGACAGATAGATTAAGAGATAGATAGATAGATAAATAGATAAATAGACATAAGATAGGCAAATAGATAGACAGATAAATAGACATAAAGATAGGCAAATAGATAGACAGATAGATAAACATACTAAGAGATAGTAAACTGAGAGATAGATAGATAGATAGACAGATAGACAAGTAGATAGATAGATATATAAACATATAGATAGTCAAATAAATAGACTAAAAGATAGACATGTAGATAATCAAATAGATAGATAGATAGATAGAGAGGCAATAGACAGATAGATAATAGATAGATAGACATAAGATATCAGATAGATAGAAAAATAGATAATGAAACAAATAGACAGATAGATAGATAGAATGATAGAAATACATATAGATAGATATATAGATAGAAAAATAGTAATATAGACAGCCAGATAGATGGATAGATAGATAGACATAGAAAGATAAATATATATATCGATAAAATGTAGATAGACAGACATATAGATATTTAGATAGATAGACAGATAGAAAGATAGATAGATAGATAGATAGACATATAGATAGATAAAAAGATAGACAGATAGATAGATAGACAAATAGACTAATAGATAGGTAGATAAATAGAGAGATAAATACATATGCATATACATAAAAAGATAGATAGATAAAAAGATAGAAAAATATATAGATAGATGGATATATAGATAGATAGATAGATATATTGACATATTGATAGACATATAGACAGATAGATAGATATACAATTAGCTAGATAGACACATATATTGACAAATAGATATGTGAGATAGGAAGATAGACAAATAGAAAAAAAATAACAAGATAGAAAAATAGCTATTCAGAGAGACAGATAGATATAAAAATAGATTGATAGAATTTAGATCGACAAATAGATAGATAGACATATATATATATATATAGATAGACAAACAATGATAAATAGTCAGATATAGATAAATATGTGAGACAATAGACATATTGATAGACAGTCAAATAGATAGACAAATAAATAGATAGACAGATAGAAATACAGATAGACAGATTGATTTACAAATAGATAGATAGACAGATATACTGACAGATAGATAGACAGATACACAAATAGAAAGATAACAAATAGATAGATTAAAAGACAGGCAGATAGACATAAATTAGAGAGACAATTAGATAGGAAAATAGACAAACATATAGATATGTAGATAGATAGATAAATATATAGATAGATAGATCGATAAAAATTAGATATACAAAAAGATAGATAGAATGCCAAATAGATAGATAAAAAGATAAATAGTCAGAGAGACAAACATATAGACACAAAGATAGATAGATAAATAGATCATAGATAGACAGATAGAAAGATAAAAGATAGATAAATAGACAAATAGATAGATATGTGACACAAATAGATAGTTAGATAGATAGACAGATAGATTGACAGATAAATAGATAGATAGACAAATTGATAGATAGACAGAAAGACAGATAGACAAAACAGACAGGCAGACAGGATGATTGAAAGATAGACAGACAGATAGATAGACAATTAGATAGACAAAATACAAATCATATAGATAGATATATATATATATAGACAAACAAATAGACATGTAGATAGATAGACAAATACATAGACAATTAGACAAATAGATAGACCAACATATATATAGATAGACAGACACATAGACAGACACATAGATTAGATATAGGCAAACAAATAGATAGATTTATTTTACATAGACAAATAGATAGAGAAACATATAGAGAGACTTATAGATGGATATGATAGAAATATAGCATAATAAAAGGAATATCAGACACTTAGAATGACAAATAGACAGACAGAAAAATAG
>JAREIK010003774.1:789807-825754 GCA_029783825.1 Sapria himalayana
TTATTGAAATAATTATATTTATATTATATTTCAAGATTTTCAAAATTTGTATTATTTATTTTTTTAAAAGTTTCTGATAATCATACAATTTTTTATAATTATAATAATATTAATATTTAATAGTTTATTTGTTAATTCAGATATTTTTTAAAAAATTTCTATTTTATCATGTAATGAATTAATTTACATTTATATTAGTTGAGATTTTAATGTATGTTAATTTAATTTTTAAAATATCGAAAAAAAATTATTATATTTATTGAAATTATTATTTATTGTTACTTTAATATAAATTTTTAAATTTCTTAATTAAAAATTTTAGAAAAAATTTTTGTATAATTTTGTAAAAAATTAATACATCATAAAAATAGTTATTTTAGTCCATCTTAATATAATTTTTTTGTATTTTTATATTTTTAAAATTATTTATTTATAATATCATTTTTTTATGATTTTACGAGGAGGATGTATCTTTCAAGTTCTATAAACTATTAACATACATTTAATAAACAAAATTAAATAATTAAATATTGGCTAAAGAAATTCCATCAATGTTAGGGATTTAATTAGCTAGGAAAGTTGAGTCACTAAATCCGTCGCTATATTCCAGATTTAATTAACTAGATAAGTTCTATCGCTAAATCTGGTGATATATTCTGGATTTATTTAGCTAGGGAAGATCCGTCACAAAAATCCATCTCTATATTCAAGAAGTAATTGGCTAGAGAAGTTTTGTCGCTAAAATTGGCCGCTATTTTGTGTAAAGATTTATAGACAAATAGACTGAGAGATATACAAATAGTTACATAGACACATAGATTGAAAAATAGACATACAGAAAAATAGATAGACAGATAGAAAGATAGATATATAGATAGACAGATAGACAGACAAATAGATAAATGGATAGTTAGACAGATAGTTAGACAGATAGATTGACAGATAGATATATTGATTGATTGATAGACAAATAGACATATAAATAGATATGGAGATATATAGACAATTAGACAGACAGATAAAGAAATAGAAAGATATAAGACACATAGATAGAAAGATAAATAGAAAGATAATTAGAAAAATAAACAAATAGACAAATAGATAGACAAACAGATAGATAGATAGATAGATAGATAGATAGATAGATATATATATATATATAGACAAACAAATAGATACATACTGACATACATGCATAGATAGATAGATAGGTAGATAGATAGACAGATAAAAAGTCATATGGATAGAAAGATAGATAGAAAAATAAACAAATAGATAGTCAGATAGATAGAAAGAGAAATAAAGCAGTTAGCTAAAAAGATAGACTTATAGACATACAAATAGGATTGCAGATTAAATGACAGATATACAAAGGGATATGCAGACATATAGAAAGACGAATAGATAGACATATAGAGAGAAAGATACACAAATAGCCATATAGATAGATATACAAATAGATAGATAAACATATATATAAATAGATAAACAAACTAATAGAGAGACACAAAGATAGATAGACATATAGATAGGCAGATAGATAGATAGATAGACAGACAAATAGACAAATAGAAAGACAGATAGATAGACAAATAGATAGATATTTAGATAGATAGTAGAAAGCCAAATAGACTGATAGATAGATAGATAGACAGATAGATAGATAGATAGACAAATAGATTGACATATAGATAGACAGATAGATATATAGACATATAGACAGACAGATGGATAGATAGATGGACATATAGATAGATAGATGGACAGATAGATAGACAGATAGATAGATAGACACATAGAAAGATAAATAGACATAAACATATATAGGTAGATAAACATACATATAGACAAACATATAGATAGATAGATTTACAGACAGATAGATATATATAGAGAGAGAGAGAGAGTGATATATATATATATACATATACAGATAGACAGCCATATAGATCGACAAATAGACATATATAGAAACAAAGATTGAAACACTCTTAGATAGCTAGATATATATATATATATATATATAGGCAGATAACAGACCAATAGACAGACAGATAGATAAAAAGATAGATAGGCACATAGATATATAGATTGACAGATAGATTGACAAAAAGATTGTTATATAAATAGACAGACAGATAGATAAACAAATAGTCATAAAGATAGACTGACATGTAGATAGATAGATAGATAAATAAATAGATAGACAGATAGATAGATAAATAAATAGATAGACATATAGATAGACAGATAGATAGAGAGATACATAGGTAGGTAGATAGATAGATTATTAGACATATAGATAAAGATATAGATAGCCAAATAGATATACAGATTGATAGAAAGACAAATATATAGATAGATAGATAGATAGATAGATAAATCTATAGACAAATAGATATGGAGATAAATAGATAGATAGACAAATCGATAGAAAGTCAGAGAGACAGAAAAATAAATAGACAAAAAGATAGACAGACAAATAGATAGATAGATAGACTGAGAGACAGATAGTTAGACAAATAGACAAATAAATAAATAAATAGATAGATAGAGAGACAGACATGATAGACATACATTTAGACAAATAGATACATAGACATATTGATAGATCGATTGATAGATAGATAGACAGTAAGACAAACAGATAGACAGATAGGTAGTCTGATAGATAGACAAACATATAGAAAGACACATAGACAGACTAAAAGATAGACTAATAGATAGACTAATAGATAGATAGAATATAGACAGAGATATAGAAAGATAGACATATAGATAGATAAAAAAATAGATGACATAAAGACAGATAGACAAACAAATAGATAGACATATAGACATATAGATAGAGAGAATAATTGACAGACTGATAGACAAATATATTGAAAGATAGAAAGATAGGTAGCTAGAAAATCAAATAGATAGACATATACACAAAAATTTAGACAAATATATAGATCCAAAGATAGATAAAGAAATATAAAGCCTGATAGATAGACTTATAGGCAGACAAATAGCCAAATAATTATACATATAGATAGACAGACAAATAGAAAGAGAGATAGATAGAAAAAATAAATAGAAAGATAGACATACAAAAAGACAAACAATAGACAGACATATAGATTAATAGATAGATAGATAAATAGGGAGATAGATTGATAGATATATAGATAGATGAATAGATAGAAAAATAGACAAATTAATAAACATATAGATAGACAAATAGAGAGATAGTTAGATAGATAGATTGTTAGATTGATTGATAGACATATAGATAGATAGATATATATACAGACAGACAGACAGATAGATAGACATATAGATAGAAAGATAGATAGACAAATAGATAAACATATAGTCAGATGAATAGAATGATAGATAGATAGATAGATATATAGACAGCAATATAGATAGACAGATAAACAGATAGATAGACATGCAGAATAATAGATAGATAGATAGATAGATAGACAAAGAGAAAGATAGACATAAAGATAGACTATAGATTGATTGATTAATAGCTAGCTAGAAGACAGATAGATAGATAGACATATAGATAGGTGAGACAAATATATATATATAGATAGATAGAGAAATAGATAGATGGATAAATAGACTTATAGATAGATAATTATACAAATAGATAGATAAACATATAGAAATATAGATAAACAGACTCATGACAAACAAATAGATAGATTGACAGATAGATAGATAGATAGACAGACAAACAGACAGATAGATAGATAGATAGACAAATAAACACATAGATAGACAAATATATAGATAGACAAACAAACATATATATATTGATAGATATATAGACAGTCAAATAGTTAGAGATATGGATAGACAAATAGGCAGATATATAGAATGACAGATAGACAGAGAGATAGTTATATAGACAAACAGACAGATATACATATAGATAGACATATTGGTAGATAAAGAGACAGACATATAAATACTAATAGACAGATTGATAGAATGATAGACAAACAAATATATAGAGAGATATACAGACAGTTAGACATATATAGATATAAAGATATACATATAGATAGAGATTTAGAAAGACATACAGATACACAAACAGATAGACAGATAAATAGATAAATAGATAGACAGATAAATAGACTGATAGATTAATTGATTGATAATCAAGTAGATAGACATATAAAAGACAGATATGTTAATCAAATATACATGTAGATACACAGAGAGATAGATAGACAAATAGATACACAAATATAAAGATTGATATACAAAAAGATAGAAACATAGATAGATAGATAGATAGATATATAGACTAACAGATAGTCAAATAGGTAGATAGATAGATAACAAACAATGGATAGATATAAAGATAGACATATATATAGACACATAATTAGATAGATTGAAAGATAGCTAAACAAACAGATAGACATACAAAGAGACAGACTAATAAAAAAATACGTATACATACAAATAGATAGATAGATAGACATATAGGCAGACGGATAGATAGATATATAGATAGATAGATAGGCAGATAGATAGATAGATAGATAGATACACATATAAATAAAAAGATAGATAGATCTATAAATAGATAGATAGACAATAAAATAAATAAAGAGATAGATAGACTAATAGATAGAAAGATAAATTGAAAGATAGGTACACAGACAAATAGACAAACAAAGAGACAAACAGGTAGATAGAGAGATAAATAGAAAGATAGATAGATGGATAGATATTCAGATAGTTAGATATATGTAATAGTAGATAGTCAAATAGATAGATAGATAGATAGACAGATAGTTAGCAGATTGATAGATAGTCAGATATACATTTAGATATACAAACATACAGATAGATAGATACATAAACAAATAGATATAAAAAAATGATAGACATACAGAATAACAAATGATAAAAATCCAGAGAGACTGACAGATAGATAGAAAGATACACAGATAGTGAGATAAATAGATAGATAAATAAAAATATAGAAAGTTAGATAGACAGATAGATATATAAGAAAAATAGATAGATATATAGATAGATAGACAGATAAACAGATAAATAGACAAATAATTAGATAGACAGATAGACAGAATGATAGAAAGATAAACAAACATATAGACAGACAAATACATAAATAATTAGAAAGATAGAAATATAGCTAGATAGACAGATAGATAGATACATACATAGAAACCTAGATAGACATATAGACAAATAGATAGATAGATAGATAGATACATAGACAGACAGATAGACAGACATATAGAGAGACACATAGAGAGATAGATAGATAGGAATATAGCACAATATATAGACTAATAAACAGACCATTAGACCAATAAATAAACAGTCAAAAAATAGATAGATCGACAAGTAGGTTGATAGATAGATAGACACATAGATAGACAGAGAGATAGACATATAAATATGCTGACATATATATAGATAAATAGATAGATAGAATGACAGATAGATAGATAGACACATAGATAGACAAATAGACATACAAATAGATAGAAAGATATACAGATAGATAGATAGACATATATACAGCTTTATAGAAAGACTAATAGGTAGAAAAATAGAAATACAAATAGATAGACTTACAGATAAACAGACAAATAGACAGATAGATTAAGAGATAGATAGATAGATAAATAGATAAATAGACATAAAGATAGGCAAATAGATAGACAGATAAATAGACATAAAGATAGGCAAATAGATAGACAGATAGATAAACATACTAAGAGATAGTAAACTGAGAGATAGATAGATAGATAGACAGATAGACAAGTAGATAGATAGATATATAAACATATAGATAGTCAAATAAATAGACTAAAAGATAGACATGTAGATAATCAAATAGATAGATAGATAGATAGAGAGGCAAATAGACAGATAGATAAATAGATAGATAGACATAAAGATATCAGATAGATAGAAAAATAGATAATGAAACAAATAGACAGATAGATAGATAGAATGATAGAAATACATATAGATAGATATATAGATAGAAAAATAGATAGTAATATAGACAGCCAGATAGATGGATAGATAGATAGACATAGAAAGATAAATATATATATATCGATAAAATGTAGATAGACAGACATATAGATATTTAGATAGATAGACAGATAGAAAGATAGATAGATAGATAGATAGACATATAGATAGATAAAAAGATAGACAGATAGATAGATAGACAAATAGACTAATAGATAGGTAGATAAATAGAGAGATAAATACATATGCATATACATAAAAAGATAGATAGATAAAAAGATAGAAAAATATATAGATAGATGGATATATAGATAGATAGATAGATATATTGACATATTGATAGACATATAGACAGATAGATAGATATACAATTAGCTAGATAGACACATATATTGACAAATAGATATGTGAGATAGGAAGATAGACAAATAGAAAAAAAATAACAAGATAGAAAAATAGCTATTCAGAGAGACAGATAGATATAAAAATAGATTGATAGATATTTAGATCGACAAATAGATAGATAGACATATATATATATATATAGATAGACAAACAAAATGATAAATAGTCAGATAGATAGATAAATATGTGAGACAAATAGACATATTGATAGACAGTCAAATAGATAGACAAATAAATAGATAGACAGATAGAAATACAGATAGACAGATTGATTTACAAATAGATAGATAGACAGATATACTGACAGATAGATAGACAGATACACAAATAGAAAGATAAACAAATAGATAGATTAAAAGACAGGCAGATAGACATAAATTAGAGAGACAATTAGATAGGAAAATAGACAAACATATAGATATGTAGATAGATAGATAAATATATAGATAGATAGATCGATAAAAATTAGATATACAAAAAGATAGATAGAATGCCAAATAGATAGATAAAAAGATAAATAGTCAGAGAGACAAACATATAGACACAAAGATAGATAGATAAATAGATACATAGATAGACAGATAGAAAGATAAAAAGATAGATAAATAGACAAATAGATAGATATGTGACACAAATAGATAGTTAGATAGATAGACAGATAGATTGACAGATAAATAGATAGATAGACAAATTGATAGATAGACAGAAAGACAGATAGACAAACAGACAGGCAGACAGGATGATTGAAAGATAGACAGACAGATAGATAGACAATTAGATAGACAAATATACAAATCATATAGATAGATATATATATATATAGACAAACAAATAGACATGTAGATAGATAGACAAATACATAGACAATTAGACAAATAGATAGACCAACATATATATAGATAGACAGACACATAGACAGACACATAGATAGATATATAGGCAAACAAATAGATAGATTTATTTTACATAGACAAATAGATAGAGAAACATATAGAGAGACTTATAGATGGATAGATAGAAATATAGCATAATAAATAAAGGAATATACAGACACTTAGAATGACAAATAGACAGACAGAAAAATAGATAGATCGACAAGCAGATTGATAGACAGATAGACACAATGATTGATAGATAGATAGACATACAAATAGATTGATAGATAGATAGGCAGATAGATAGATACAAAGACAGATAGACAAACAAATAGATATACAAATAGATAGAAAGATATATAGACAGATAAATTGACAGATAGACATACAAATAGAAAGACTAATAGATAGAAAAATAGATAGAAAAATAGACAGACAAATAGAAAGATATATATACAAATAGATAAACACACAGATACATATACAGATAGACAGATAGATTGACAAAAAGATAGACAGATAGATAGAGATATAGTTAGAAAGAAAGATAGAAAGACAGATCTACAAACAGATAGACTGATAAATACACATAAAGATAGGAAAATAGATAGACAAACAAATAGATTGATAGATATACAGATTGAGAGAGAGCAGACAAATAGATAGATAGATTGACAAACTGAAAAACTGACAAACAAATAGATAGACATATATACAGACAAATAAACAGATAGATAGATAGACATATAGATAATCAAATAGATAAATAGATAGACAGAAAGAAAGAAAGACAAATAGACATATAGATAGATAGACAGATAGAAAGATAGACAGATAGACACACAGATAGATAGATAGATAGACTGATAGAGAAACAAATAGACAGATAGATAGATAGAATGATAGAAAGACATATAGATAGATATATAGATAGACAAATAGATAGTAATATAGATAGATAGAATGATAGAAAGACATATAGATAGATATATAGATAGACAAATAGATAGTAATATAGATATCCAGATAGATAGATAGATAGACAGACATATATATTTATATATATAGATAGTCAGATAAAAGATAGGTAGATACAAAGATATATATATTTTTATACAGATAGAAAGATAGATAGACAAATAGATAGATAAAAAGATAGATAGTCAAATAGACAGACAAATAGACAGACAGATAGATCGACAGATAAATAGAGTGATAGATCGATAGATAGATAGTTATATAATGAGATAGATAGATAAAGAGAGACACACATATAGATTGATGGATATATAGATAGATAAATAGATAAATAGATAGATAGATAGATAAACAGATAGATAGATAGACAATAGCAAAAAAAATAAATGGACAGATAGACAAATAGATAGACAGATAGTTTTACTAATAGATAGATAGATAGATAGATACATAGACAGAGATATAGACAGACAAATATATAAAGAAATTGGCATATATATTGATAGATATATGAACATATAGATAGATATACATATAGCTAGATAACAGATATATAGACAGACAGATATGTGAGACAAAAAGATGGAAAAATAGACAAATAATTAGATAACCAGATAGACAAACACATATATATAGACAGAGAGATAGATAGATGGATAGATAGATTGATTGATCGGTAGAAAGATAGACAAACATATAGATAGATAGATAGACAAACAAATAGATAAATAGACAGATACATTGGTAGATATGTAAGACACATAGACATATATATATACATTCAAATTGATAGACAAATAAATATATAGATAGATAGACAGATAGAAATATAGATAGACATATAGATAGAGATATTTACAAATAGATAGATGGATAGATATATAAATAGATAGATAGACAAATAGATAGATTTATAGAGAGATAGATAGATATACAGATAAAGAGATAATTAGATAGATAAATAGACATACATATAGATAAATAAATAGATAGATAGAAAAATAGATAGATTGATAGACAAAAAGATATCCAGATACATAAATAGACGAATAGACAGATAGTTAGATAGATACATACATACACAAACATAAAGAAAAAAAATAGCCAGATAGATAGATGGATAGATAGATAGACAGATAAATAAATAGATTAACAGACAGATAGATAGACATATAAATAGACAAATAGACAGATAGTTTGACAGACAAATAGATAGATACATAGGTAAATATATGAACATATAGATAGATAGCCAGATTGACACATAGATAAATAGACAAATAGACATATAGATAAAGATAGGTAGATAGATTGATAGAAAGATAGATAGTTAGACAGAAATATAGATAGACAAATAGACAGACATATGGATAGTTAGATATATAGACAGATAGATTGATTGATTGAAAATGAGATGGACAGACAGAATACAATACAACTAGATAAATAGTTAGATAGATAGATAGAAATAAAGATAGATAGACAAATAGATAGATAAGAAATTATATAGATAGATTGATAGAAAAATAGATAAATAGATAGATAGACATATAAAAAAATAAATAGAAAAAAATATATAGACAGATTCATAAATAGACAGATAGATAGACATATTGATATATTTAAAAATTGATAATTAGATTGACAAATTGATAGACAAATAGATAGATAAATAGATAGATTGATAGATAGATAGATAGATAGATAAATACCTAGACAGATAGACAAACAGATAGATGGACAAATAGATAGATTTATCGATAAAAAGTTAGACAGATAGAAAGATAGATTGATAGATAGATAGATTGATTGACCGATAGATAGATTGGTAGATAAACAAACAGATAGATAGATTATACAACATACAGATAGATAGACATGAAGATAGATAGATAGGAAGATAGATAGACAAATAGATAGAAAGATAGATAGATAGACAGAAAGGTAGAAGGCTAAAAAGACACATAGAAAGAAAGATAGATAGATATATATATATATATATATATATACAAATAGATTGGTAGACAGATAGACAATAAAATAAACTAACAGATAGACAGATAGATAGAAAGATAGATAGTCATATAGATAGACAAATAGATAAGTGTGACAAATATATAGATAGGTGTAACAAATAATTAGATAGATAGATATTTAGATAAACAGATAGTTAGACATAAGGATAGAAAGATAGATATACAAATTGATATATATATATATATATATATATAGACAGATAGGTAGATATACTGATATTTAGACAGATAGATAGATAAACATATAGATAGATACATAGACAACCTTATATACAGAAAGATAGACAAATAGATAGATAAATAAATAGACAAGCAAATAGATAGACAGTTAGACATACTGATAGATAGATAGAGAGTTAGACAATTAGACTAATAAAGAGATAGAAAGATAGATAGATATATAGATAAACAGATAGATAGAGAGATAGTACAATAGACAGATAAACAAATAGTACACTAGATAGATAGACAAATAATACAATAGATAGATAGACAGACAGACACTAGACAAATAGAAAGAAAGAAAGATAGATAGATAAGAAGATATATAGGCAGATACACAAAAAGATAGATAGATTGATAGATAGGTAGATAGAAATAAAGTCACGTAGATAGATAGATAGATAAATATACAAATAGATTGGTAAATAGATAGACATATAGATAAACTAACAGATAGATAGATAGATAGTCATATAAATAGACAAACAGATAAGTGTGCCAATTGTGTAACAAATAAAAAGATAAATAGACATACAGATAAAAATACAGATAGACATATGGTTAGAAATATAGATAGCCAAATTAATAGATCAACAAATAGACAGATAGATTGATATTTAGACAAACAGATAGACAAATAGATAGATATACCAATTATCAGACAAATAAATAAATAGATAGATAGACAGATAGACAAACATATAGATATATTGAAAGATAAATAG
The DNA here is from genome assembly GCA_029783825.1 of Sapria himalayana. Classification (NCBI taxonomy): domain Eukaryota; kingdom Viridiplantae; phylum Streptophyta; class Magnoliopsida; order Malpighiales; family Rafflesiaceae; genus Sapria; species Sapria himalayana. The sequence goes on from JAREIK010003774.1 coordinate 801,079, forward strand.
ATAGACACATAGATAGATAGAAAGATTGATAGATAACTAGAATGACATACAGACATACAGACAAATAAATAGATAAATAGATGACAGACTTATAGACAGATAGACAAACTAATGGATAGTTAGATATACAGATGAATATATAGATAGATAGACATATAGATAGGTAGACAAATTCATGATTAGATAGATAGATAGATAGATAGACAAATCATAGATTGAAAGAGAAAAAATAGTTTGACAGACACTTACATAAAAAATAGTTAGACAAACACATAGAGAGATAGATAGATAGATAGATAGATACAAAGACAAAAAGATAGAGAGATAGATAGACAGATAGATAGATTGATTGATTGATAGATAAATAGATAAATAGATAGATAGATTGATTATTAGATAGGTAGACGTACAAATAGATAGGTAGATTGATAGATAGATAAACAAATAGATAGATAGATATACTGATAGATAGATAGATATACAGATAGATAGATAGAGATTTACAAATATACAGATAGATAGACATAGATAGATAGACAAATAGATAGATATATAGATCAGCACACAAAAAGTCAAAAAAAGAGATAGAGAAATAAACAAACATATAGATAGATAAATAGACAAGCAGATAGATAGACAGATAGACAGCTAGATAGAAATATTGATAGATAGACTAATAGATAGACTAATTAACATATAAAAACATAGATAGATATATTAATAGATAGACAAATAAAAAGAGTGATAGATATGCATATAGACAAACATATAGACAAATTAATAGATAGGTAGATAGACATATAGATAGAAAAATAGATAAATAGGAAAAAAGATAACAGATAGATAAATAGACATATAGACTTATAGATATAGAGATAGACAGATAGACAGATACATTGATCGATGGATATACAGATAGACAAATAGAAAGATAGATAGAATATCGACAGATAGATAGAGAAATAGATATACAAATATATAGATAAAAAAATTGACAACCTTATACACTGAGAGAAAGATAGATAGATAGACATATAACTATATTGATAGATAGATAGATAGACAAATAGATTGATAAATCGATAGATAAATAGATAGATTGATGATAGCCAGACAGGTAGACATACAAATTTTTAGACAGATAGACCGATAGATAGGAAGAAAGATATAGAGAAAGATAGATATATTGACAGACAGATAGACAGATAAATAGATAGACAAAAAGATAGACAGATAGACGTACACAAAGATAGATAAATTGAAATATAGAAAGATAAATAGATAGACATATAGATATATAGGAGGATAGATAGACATATAGAAAAATAGATATATAGATAGATAGACTAATAGATAGATAGTTAGACAAATAGATAGATAGAAAGTTAGATACACAAATAGACACACTTATAGATAGATAGAAATATAGATAGATAAATAGATAGATAGATAGACTGATAGACAAACATATAGACAAATAAATAGATAGATAACCAGTTAGATAAACAATTATATAGATAGATAGGTGAGACATATAGATAGACAAATAGGTAGAAAAATATATAGATAGATAGTCAGACAGATAGACAAACTGATAGATAGATAGATAGATAGATAGATAGACATATAGTCATATAGATAGACAAACAAATATGCAAGACAAACACTATAAAAAAATGTTTGTTTAGCTAGGGAAATTAAGCTCGGGAAATAGCCCTAACTAATTAGCAAGGCATTAGCTAAGGAATAATAAAGAATTTTTGATTTTATATTGAGTTAAATATTTGTGATAGATTAGTGACAGAAATATTTGATTGAAAATATTTTATCGCTAATCTTATTGATAATAGGAAACATATTTTCTCATTATTCATCTTTACTTATTTTAGCCCTATAAAAAATATACAAAAATGAGTAATGATCGAATTAAAAATTAAATTAAAATAAAATAAATAAAATAATAGTTTAGCATGTCAAAATAAATTAAATTGGTTCATCTCAATTGAACCAATTCGAACTATTCTACCAACTTATGGAAAACTCAATAATATTCACATGTATAATTTAAAATAATTGAGCAAGAGTTTCTCAATTCACTTTGAAATGATCTGATTATTTGCGTTGTTGTTTGCTAGGAGCCCCAAATCAATTTTATTCATAGTCAAAATTCCATGTTAGTTAATTTTACATCCTACATTTAGTAAGCTAACACATAGCTTTCACATGTTAAGTCAATCCTTGGCAGGTATACACATTATCATATAACAAGCACACTTTCAAGCACATGGCATTAATGCACAAGAACACATAATAAACACATAATCAATACTTATCACTCATTTAAGGCAAGACATGGAAATCATACAAACTAACACATGATATTCTTGCAAGTAAGCATATGATAAGCTTGTAAGTCAATATATGATATAAAAATATTTAATCTTATTAATTTTTTCATAGACTTTATTGTCATTGTTCTACATGATTCATCTAATTCTTATGGTGGAACATATCTTTAATAAAGATTTTCAAGGTGCGTGTGTGTGTATTTAAATATTTATATTTATCATGTATCTAACATTTTGTAAATTACTTTTATGTCAAAATTATTTCAAACATAATAATTCATATTTATGTTTCTAGAAATAAAACACTTATATTTCTAATAATTTTAATATTCCTTCAATAGATGCCTCGTAATGTGTGCCTCTATGTCAACATATGATATAAAAATAAAATATCTTATTAATTTTTTCATAAACTTTATTGTCATTGTTCTAAATGATTCATCTAATTCTTATCATTGGACATATCTTTCACAATGATTTCATGGTGTGTGTGTGTGTTTGTGTGTGTGTGTGTGTGTGTGTATAGATTTATATTTACCATGTATCTAACATTTTTTAAATTAACTTTATCTCAAAATTATCTCAAACATAATAACTTTATATTTATGTTTCTTGAAATAAAACTCTTATATTTCCAATAATTTCAATATTCTTTCATTAGATGCCTCGTAATGCGTGACTCCTTCCGTTCTCTATCGTATTAGTGAATAGTAGACTTGTTGAATTGAGTTTAGTAATATCAGAATAATGTTTTCTTATAGATAGAATAAGATCAAGATATAGCAATGTGTCATGGACACTTAAGCTAAGATAGTATAAAATATATTTACCAAACTTTTTTGTACATAATTACTATCAAGGATAATATTTTAAAAAATAAATAGCATGGTAATATGAGTTCGAACCAACAACATGATAGTCTGGTTGGCAAAAAATGATGAATACTCTAACACTGAAAATATGGGACCAATCATCGTAGATGTTGGATATGTTTTCCATGATTCTATCATTTATCATGTTGTTCAAATGTTTGGACATTAGTTTGTCTATTCTAATCATGAAGCAATATAGCATATACAAGCCCAATAATAATTTTGGGTTGAGTTTAGGAGAAGGCTAGAGGGATAAAAAAAAGTATATAATATTTTTAAAAGGGAATGAGTGCATTAATAGTTGCTTAATATGATTTGAAATAACTTTGATCTTGGTTATTGATAAGGAAATTTATGTAAAAAAGATATCTATAAAAGTCTTTAAGAGATAACTAACTTGTTTTATTTTTTTCTTTAAATAGATAAAAACAAAACAATATTTAAATTTTAATATTCTAAAATAGTAAAATCCAAAAATACCTTGATGCTCATTAGAAAAAGTAAAACTAATTAGTATAATAAAAATATATTACATTTTAAGATATAAACAAATATATGTTAATTTATAATGGAAATACTATATAATGTATATATGTGAAACATATACTCTATAATGTGTGTGTGTGTGTGTGTTTTAACATATATGCATAATATATTTTGAAACATGTTTTAAAACAAAAATATATATCTTTTTGAAAATGTATATATTTTCAAAAAACATATTGTATATATGTTTAATATATATACTATATAATGAATATGTATAGTTTTGGATAATACATGTATTTTCAAAAACACATGCATTTTCAAAAAACATATTGCATTTTTATTATACTAAAATTAAAATTTGTTAGGCTTTAACTAATACTCGTGATATTGCACATTTAATCAATCTAATTAGATTTCAAGATGGTTTTTATGTTATTGAAGTAAAAGAAATTCCATAATAAAGATCTACCTCAAGTTTCCTCTCATATTCCTATCTCCAGAACCGCCCAAGAAATGAAAGAAGTGAATAAATAGATGAAAGAAATTAAGAATGTAATACAACAATAGATGTCCTATATGGAGTCATAGTTAGCGGCCTTGATGTGATAAATAGCATTCTGAGATTTAGTTGCAAAACCACATAGGAGAGACTAGCACAAATTCATTAGCTAATTATAAGGATGATTTTTTATCAAAATTATTTCTAAACTATTTTTGATTTTTGTCTATGTGTAGCTAAATAGGATGAGATTTTTTTTTGGTGGTATCATTTTTCTAAATTCTAGTTTTGTCCTTTGATTTTCCGACTAACTTAACCATGATTCTTTATAGGACATCTAAAGTGAGATGCACAAATAAATTTTTATTCAAAGCCTCCAGACATTGCCACGGTCCATCCTATGGATGGGTTCCATATTTATCGATCTCTGTTGGATCAAATAGAGGCTCAGCTTCTATTATCTTCATGCATTCTGAAACATTTTATTTTTTGCTTCTCTCTCTCTCTCTCTCTTTGTCTAAAAAACATTGCTTGCCATCTTTTAGATATTTGTTGAAGTTGTATGACTGTCAACTTAGATTCATGTTTGTTCATGTCTATAATTACGATTTTTATATGGCTGTGAATATGTTTGTGTGTTCCTGAATATTTTGGGTAGAGGTTTAGCCTATTATAGGTATATAAAAGGCTTGGCTGGCCCTCCTGGTGCTGGGAAGAGAAGTTAGCTTCTAAAGTTGTGAGACGCACGAATAAATTATGTTCCCACACAGACGTAGCCTCATTTTCTAATTCAAAGCCTTCATAAATTGCCATGATCCTTCCTATGGATGGGTTCAATCTTTATTGATCTCTATTGGATCAAATAGAGGTAGAGCTTATATTATCTTCAGGCTTTCTGAAAATTGTATTTTTTCCTTATCCCTCCCTCTCTCTCTCTGAACATTATTGTTAGCCATCTTTTAGATATTTGTTGAAGTTGTATGACTATAAACTTAGATTCTTGTTTGTTCATATCTATAATTACTGTCTTTATATGTCTGGGAATATGTTTGTGTGTACCCGAATATTTTGGGTAGAGGTTTAGACTATTATAGGTATATAAAAGGCTTGGATGGTCCTCCTAGTGCTGAGAAGATCATGTTAGCTTCTGAAGTTGTGAGACGCACGAATAAATTCTGGTCCTATGCAGACGCAGCTTCATTTTCTAATTCTAAGCCTTCAGACATTGCCATGGTCCTTCCTATGGATGGGTTACAACTTTACTAATCTCTGTTGGATCAAATGGAGGCTGAACTTCTAATATCTTCATGCATTCTGAAACATTTTATTTTTGACTTCTCTCTCTCTCTTTATACATATCATTGCTGGCCAACTTTTAGATATTTGTTGAAGTTGTATGACTATAAACTCAGATTCGTGTTTTTCATGTCTATAATTATTGTTTTTATATGGCTGTGAATATGTTTGTGTGTAAACGAATATTTTGGGTAAAGTTTTAGTCTATTATAGGTATTTAAATGCTTAGTTTGTCCTCGTGGTGCTGGGAAGAGCACGTTAGTTTCAAAAGTTGTGAGACACACGGATAAAATCTGGTCCCATGCAGACCCAGCCTTATTCTATAATTCAAAGCATTCAAACATTGCCATGATCCTTCCTATGGATGGGTTCCATCTTTACTGATCTCTACTGGATCAAATGGAGGTAGAGCTTCTATTATCTTCATGCATTCTGAAATATTTTATCTTTGCCTTCTCTTTCTCTCTCTAAACATCATTGTTAGCCACCTTTTAGATATTTATTGAAGTCATATGACTATCAACTCAGATTCATGTTTTTTCATGTCTATAATTACTGTTTTTATTGAAGTTGTACCCAAATATTTTGGGTCGAGTTTTAGCCTATTATAGGAATATAAAAAGCTTGGCTGGTCCTTCTAGTGGTGGGAAGAGCACATTAGCTTCTGAAGTTGTGAGATGTACAAAAAAATTCTAGTCCCATGCAGACATAACCTTATTTTTTGATTCAAGGCCTTCAGACACTATCACATTCCTTCCTATAGATGGGTTCCATCTTTACCGATCTCTGCTGGATCAAATGGAGGCAGAGCTTCTATTATCTTTATGCGTTCTAAAATATTTTATTTTTGCCTTCTCTCTATTTCTTTCTAAACATCATCGCAGGCAATCTTTTAGATATTTGTTGAAGTTGTATGACTATCAACTCAGATTCAAGTTTGTTCATGTCTAAAATTACTATTTTTATATATCTGTGAATATGCTTGTGTGTATCTGAATATTTTGGATAGACTTTTAGCCTATTATAGTTATATAAAAGGCTTGGCTGGTCCTCCTAGTGCGGGAAAGAGTAGGTTAACTTTTGAAGTTGTGAGACGCATGAATAAATTCTGCTCCTAATTAGACACAACCTTATTTTTTCTAATTTGAAGCTTTAAGACATTGCCACGGTCCTTCCTATAGATGGGTTCCATCTTTATAGATCTCTACTGGATCAAATGGTGGTTGAGCTTCTATTATCTTCATGCATTCTTAAACATTTTATTTTGGCCTTATCTTTCTCTATCTCACTCTAAACATCATTGCTGGCCATTTTTTATATATTTGTTGAAGTTGTATGACTATCAACTCAGATTTGTGTTTGATTATGTCTATAATTTTTGTATGTATATGTCTATGAATATATTTGTGTGTACCTGAATATTTTGGGTAGAGTTTTTGCCTATAATAGATATATAAAATGCTTGGCTACTCTTTGTGGTGATGGGAAGAGCACGTTTGTTTCTGAAGTTATGAGATGTGCGATTAAATTCTGGTCCCATGCATACGCAGCCTTATTTTCTGATTCGAAGCATTTAGACATTGCCACTGTCCTTCCTATTTATAGGTTTTATCTTTACTGATCTCTACTGGATCAAATGGAGGCTGACCTTCTATTATCTTCATGCATTTTGGAATTTTTTTTTTGCCATCTCTCTTTTTGTCTCTCTTTAAACATCATTGCTAGCCATCTTATAGATATTTGTTGAAGTTGTATGACTATCAACTCAGATTCGTGTTTGTTCATATCTATAATTAATGTCTTTATATGTCTATGAATTGGTTTGGGTGTACCCAAATATTTTGGGTAGAGTTTTAGCCTATTATAGGTATATAAAAGGCTTGCCTAATCCTCTCGGTGTTATGAAGAGCATGTTAGCTTTTGAAGTTGTGAGACACACGAATAAATTCTATTCTCACATTGAAGCAACCTCATTTTCTAATTCAACGCAATCAGACATTGTCACATTAGCTTTGATTCCTTTATTTTCAATATGATGGCTCATGTTCGTGCTGAGATGGGTCTCTTTCTTCTTCGGTAATAAAGTATCAAGGTCGAGACTTGAGGGGGGTCATTTTTTTTGTTTTTGCTTTTTTCATCGTAAAAAGATGAGATACGATAATATGACTATGATTCCTTCACTAGTGACCAGTGAAGCTAGGGGAGAAAAAGCAACGTCAATGTCACATATAGAAAATACTTTATGCAATGTCAAATAAATTGATGAAGAAGATGTAATAAATATTTTTTTATGTTTATGTTTTAACTATGCAAGATATTGTATTAGATTAATTTATTAAACGATTTTATTTTTTGTTATTTATAATGATCATTTATAGTTTATGTTTTTATTCAATTTAATATAAAAATTTTAAAATACGTAATTACATTTATGGCTAAAAAGTTAAATTAGTGAAAATAGTTTTGGAATGAAAATAGCTGGGGATTTTGCGATAACTTATTTAGCTTGGGACTTTTATGTAACTCTAAATTACAATGAAAATTAGATAGGGAAAAATAAATTTAGCTAGAGATTATTCCATCATTAAAAATTTTGTGCTAGGGATTATTACCTCATTTATTTTTTGCGTCGAAAACTTTAGCTTGTGAAAACGTGCATAATTAATACGTTGTTATTCTATTTTAGCAATGGAAAATAACATTTAGCTAGAAATTTTTCTTAGCTATTTAGGATTTTTCTTGTAGTGAAAAAGGCAGAAAGAGAAACAAATTAACAAACATAGAGATAGATAGATAAAAAAATAGATAAATAGAGAGATAGACATATAGATAGAGAGATAGATAAACAAACAGATAGATAGACAGATAGATAGAGAGATAGACAGATATATAGACAGACTCATAGACTGACAGATAGACAAACTTATAGATAGATAAACTAATAGATAAAAAGATAGATAGATAGATAGACAAATAGACAGACAAATAGAAAAACAGAGAGACAGACAAATATACAGATAGATAGATATATAGATAGTTAGTTAATTAGTTAGAGAGATAGAAAGATAGATAGACAAACAAATAGAGATACAAATAGATAGATAGACAGATAGATAAATAGACAGATAGACAAATAGATAGATAGACAAATAGACAAATAGATCGATCAATAGATAGATTTAGAGACATATAGACAGACAGATAAACAAATAGATAGAAAATTAGACAGACAAATAGAGAGACATATAGACAGATCGATAGACAAACATATAGATAGACAAATAGTTATATAGAAAGACACATATATAGACAGATATGTGAGACAAATAGACAAACAAATAGAGAGACAAATAGATAAATAGACAAATAGATAGATAGACAAATAGACAAATAGATCGATAAATAGATAGATTTAGAGACATATAGGCAGACAGATAAACAAATAGGTAGATAAAAAATTAGACAGACAAATAGAGAGACATATAGACAGATCGATAGACAGACATATAGATAGACAAATAGCTATATAGAAAGACACATATACAAATAGATATGTGAGACAAATAGACAAACAAATAGAGAGACAAATAGATAAATAGACATATAGATAAACTAATAGATAGACAAATAGATAGATAGATAGATAGATAGATAGAAAGATACACAGATAGATAGAAAGATTGATAGACATATAGATAGATAGAGAGAGAGATAGACAGATAGACAAATAGAAAGATAGATAGATAGATAGACATACACATAGACAGATTGATTGATTGACAGACATTTATACAGAAAGATAAACAAGTATATAGATAGACAGATAGACAAATAGATAGCTAGATAGATAGACAGGTAGACAGATAGATAGCTAGATAGATAGACAGATAGATAGCTAGATAGATAGACAGATAGAGAGACAGATAGACAAACAAATAAAATGACAGAAATAAAGAAAGAAAGAAAGATATATAGATAGATAGTTAGATAGATAAATAGTTACATAGATAGAAAGACAGATAGATAGGCAGATAAAGATACAAATAGATAGACAGATAGATAAACAGCTAGATAGACTAATAGATAGATAGATAGATTGATAGATAGATAGATAGATAGATAGAGAAATAGACAGATAGCCAGACAAAAAAATTAATAGATAGACAATTAGATAGACAGACAGATAGACAAATAGTTAGACAGATAGATAGACATATATACAAACAGACAGATAGATATATAGATTGATAGATAGATAGATAGATAGACAAATAGATAGATAAAAAAATATACATACAAATTGATAGATTGTTAACAGATCAATTGACAGACAGATAGATAGACAAACAGATAGATAGAAAGACACATATACAGATAGATATGTGAGAAAAATAGACAGACATATAGATAGATAGATAGACCGCCATATAGATAGACTGATAAATAGACAAATAGTTAGACAAATAAAAAGATGGATAGAAAGATAGATACGCAGACTGATAGAAAGATTGATAAACAGAAAGATAGGTAGATATATAGATAGATAAATAGACAGACATTTAGAGAGACAGATAGATAGACAGATACACACTTAGATATACAGGCAGATAAATAGGTAGATAGACATACAGATAGACAAATAGAAAGATAGATAGATAGAAAGACGGATAGATAAATAGATAAATAGACAGTTAGATAGACAAATAGATAGATAGATAGACAAAAAGATAGATATATATAAAGATAGACAAACAGATAGGCAGACAGATAGATAGACAGATAGATATATAAATAGACAAAAAGATAGACAAATATATAGACAAAAGGTGAGACAAATAAACAAAAAATTAGATAATAGATGGACAAATAGATAAACATACATATATATAGATATATAAAGAGACATATAGAAAGATAAATAGACAGATAGATAAATAGATAGATAGACAGACAGATAAGTGAGACAAATAATCAAACAAATAGACATATAAATAAACTTAAAAATAGACAAACAGATATAAGATAGATAAATAGATACATATACAAATAATAGACAGACAGACAGATAGATAGATTTATTTATTGATAGATAGACAAAAAGATAGTTAAAGAATTAGATAGATAGATATACAGATATATAGATAGACAGATAAACAGCTATACAAATAGACAGACAGACAGATAGATAGTTAGATAGATAGATAGATAGTCATACAGATATACATGTAGATTCCCAGACAGATAGACACATAGATAAATAGACATATAGACAGATAGACAAACAGATAGATTGATAGATAGATACATAAGTAGAGAGATAAACAAATAGATAGATAGATAGATAGATAGATAAACAGACAAATAGAAAAATAGATAGATATATAGATAGATAGATAGACAAATATATAGACATATTGATAGATAGATTGATAGACAGATAGACATATAGACAGATAGATAGAAAGAAAGATAGATAGATAATCATACAGATAGACATTGATATAGATAGTTAGATAGACAGACAGATAGATAGACAGACAGTTACACAAATAGATAGACAAATATATAGATAGATTGATAGACAGACAAATAGATAGATTGATTGATTGATAATTAGAGAGACAGATAGATAGACATATAGATAGAAAGATAGATAAACAAATATACATATAGATAGACATGTATATAAATAAAGAGATGGAGGGATAGATAGACATAAATCAGTAGATTAATAGATAAACATATAGATAGACAGATAGACATACATAAAGACAAATAGATAGACATACAAATAGACAAATAGATGGACAGACATTTTGACATATAGATAGTCAAATAGATAGTCAGACATATAGATAGATAGATATATGACAAATAGACAGACAGATAAATAGACAGACTAATAGATAGATAGATAGATAGATAGACAGATACACAGATAAATAGATAGATATATAGATAGATTGATGGATATATAGATAGACATAAATCAATAGATAGATAGATAAATATATTGACAGACAGATTGACATACAGATAGATAAATTGATAGACATACATTTTGACATATAGATAAGCAAATAGATATCGAGACATATAGATAGATAGATAGATAGATAGAATGATAGCTAGATAGATTGGCATACAGATAGACAACCAGATAGATAGATAGATTGACAAGTAGATAGACATATAGAAAAATAGATACACATAGAGATAGATAGATAGACAAATAGATAGATAGATAGATAGACAGACAAGTAGACATACAGATAGACAAATAGAGAGACAAATAGACAGGTAGAAATATAGATAGATAGATAGATACATAAAGAGTCAAATAGCCAGATAGATAGAGAGGTAGATAAGCAGATATATAGATAGACAAATAGATAAATAGACAGACACATAGATAGATAGACAGAAAGAAAGACATTCAGATAGACAACAACAAACATAGATAGAAAGATAGATAGATAGTAATACATATAGATATTTAAGCAGATAGATATATAGATAGATAGAAAAATAAAAAGATAGACAGAGATACAGATAGATAGTCAGAGAGACAGAGAGACAAATATATAGATATATAGATATATAGATAGATAGATAGATAGACAAATAGATAGATGGTGAGACAAACAGAGAGACAGATAGGTAGACAGACAGATAGATAGACAAATAGAAAGAAAGATAGATAGACAAAAATACAAATAGAAATACATATACATAAAAAAATAGATAGATAGAATGATAGATAGATAGAAACACATAGAGAAACAAACAAAAATATAGACAAATAGATTGAAAGATAGATAGACAGATTGATAGACAAATAGAGAGACAATTATATAGACATATAAATAGAAAGATAGACAGATCAATAGATAGACAGATAAATAGACTTATAGATAGATAGATAAATAGACTTATACATAGACATATAGATAGACAGATAGACATATAGATTGATAGATAAATAGATAGATAGATAGGTAGATAGATAGATACATAGATAAATTAATAGATAGACAGTAGATAGATAGTAGATAGACATATAGACAGACAGATAGTCAAACAATTAGATGGATGGATAAACATATAGATAATTATACAAATAGATATACATATAAATAGATAGATAGATAGACAAATAGATAAAGAAGCAATTGGATAGATAGATAAATAGATAGATAGATAGACAAATAGACAAACAGATATATAGATAGATAGATAGACAGATAGACAAACAGATAGATAAACAAATAAATAGATAGATAGATAGACTTAGAGAATGATGAACAGACAAATAGATAAAAAGATATATAGAAAGATATACAAATAAATAGATATATTGATATAGAGTGATAGATAGATTGATAGACAAATAGATATATAGATACATAGATAGACAGACATATAGATAGACATGTTGAAAGACAGATTGACAAATAGAATGATAGAAAGATAGACAGATAGATAGATACAAAAATTGAAATATAGATAGATAGAAAGACAAATAGATAGATAAATTGATAGAAAGGTGGATACACAGATAAAGAGATATACAATGAGTCAGATAGAGAGATAGTTAGAGAGACAGATACATAGATAGATAGATATAAATATTGACAAAGAGATAGTTCAGACAGACAAATAGACATACAGATGGACACACAGATAGACAAACACATAGACAAACACAAAGACAGACAGATAGTGATACAGACAAATAAACAGATAGTGATACAGATAGATAGACAGATAGATATATAGATAGATACTCAAATACACGGATAAGATAGACAGACAACTAGAAAGGCCAATATTAGACTAATAGATAGATAGATAGATAAACAAATAATTAGATATATAGATTGACAGATAAATTGATACACATATACATAGACAAATAGATAGACACATAGATAGACTGATAGGCACAGATAGATAGGCATATTGATAGATAGTTAGACAGAAAGATAGATAGACATATATACAAAATAATATATAGACTCATCGATTTACTATTAGATAGAATGATAGATAGACAGATATATAGATAGATAGATAGAAAGATAGACAAAGATATAGGCAGACATCATATATATAGATAGACATAAAGACTGACAAATAGAAAGAAAGATAGATATACAGATAGATGGACAGATAGATAGATATTTAGATCATCAGATAGATATATAGATAGACAAATAGATGGATAGATAGATAGACAAATAGATAGATATATAGAAAGAATAACAAATAGATAGACAGACAGATAGATATGCAAATGGAAAAAAAGATAGACAAACAAATATATAGATAAATAAGTGAGGCAAATAAACAAAAAGATAAATAGATATATAGACAGATAGATAAATAGACATATATACAGATAGATAGATAGAAAGATAGAAAGATAGATAGACAAATAGATAAATAAATAGATAGATAGATCGATATAAAGACACTTAGTCATATAGATAGATAGATAGATAGATAGATATGTGAGACAAATAGACAAACAATTAGACATATAGATAAACTTAAAAATAGTCAAACAAATAGAAGATAGATAAATAGATACATATACAAATATTAGACGGCCAGACAGACAGACAGATAGATAGATAGTCATACAGATAGAAAGACAAATTGATAGGCAGACAGACATATAGACAAATAAATAGATATTTAGACAAACAGACAGATAGATATATAGACAGAATGATAGATAGATACATAGATAGATAGACAGATAGATAGAAAGAAAGATAGATAAACTTAAAGATATACACGAATATAGACAATCAGATAGACGGACAGATACACACATAGATAGACAGCCACTTACAAAAATAGATAGACAAATATTCAAACAAATAGACAGACAAATAAATAGACAGATAGATTGATAGACAAATAAATATACATATAGATAGACTAACAGTTAAAGATGGAGAGGGATATACATAAATCAAAAAATAATTAAATAGACATATAGATAGACCGATAGACAATAGATAGACAAACAAATAGACATACTGATAGACAAATATATAGACATACATGTTGACATATAGATATGCAAATAAATAGTCAGACATATAGATAGATAGATAGATAGATAGATAGACAGATAGATAGATAGATAAACATACAGATAGATAAATAGATAGATAGATAAACAAGTAGACAGACATATAGATAATTAGATAGACAGAGGGATAGATAGATAGAAAAATAGATAGATAGATAGATTGATTGATTGACAGACAAGTAGATATGCAGATAGATAGATTTATTAATAGATAGACAGATAGAAATATAGATAGATAAAAATTTAGATAGAGAGTTATATAGACAGATAGATAGAGAGGCAGATAGACAAACGGATAGATAGACAAATAGATAAATAAATAGACTAACATACAGATAGACCCACTCATAGACAGATAGAGAAAGAGAAAGACATTTAGATAAACAACAAGAAATGTAGATATAAATATAGATAGATAAAAATACAGATTGATACATAAGCAAATAGATCTACAGAAAAATAGATAGATAGACAGAGAGATAGATAGATAGATAGATAGATAGACATATAGATATATAGAGAGATAGACAGATAGATAGACAAATAGAAAGAAAGATAAATAGATAAATAGATAGAAATATAGATAGAAAGACATATAGATAGATAGATAAATAAAATGATAGATAGATAGATTGATTGATTGAGAAACAAACAAAAAGATAGACAAATAGATAGAAAGATAGACAGACAGACATATTGATAGACAGATAGAGAGACAATTAGATAGATAGATAAATAGAAATATAGACAAATCGATAGATAGACAGATAGATAGACATATACATACACGTATAGATAAACATATAGAAAGATAGTTAGTTAGTTAGTTAGTTAGATAGATAGATAGAAAGTTACATTGACAAATAGATAGACAGTAGATAGACAAACAGATAGACAGACAGATAGATAAATAAGTAGATAGCTAGATAAATAGACAGATTGTTATACAAATAGATAAATAGAAATATAGATATATAGATTGGTGGCTAGAAAAATAGATAGAGAAGCAATTTGATAGATAGATAGATAGACAAATAGATAGACATATAATAGATAGATTGATAAATAGATAGACAAATAGACAAACACATAGATAGACAGATAAATAGATAGATAGACAAACATATAGATAGAGAGATAAAAAAATAGATAGATAGATTGATTGATAGAAATAGAGATAGATAGAGACATAGACAGATAGATATACAGATAGAAAGTCAGACATATAGATTACTAGAAAGAGAGATAGAAAGAAAGAAATAGAGAGAAAGATAGATAGATAGATAGAGAGACAGATATATAAAAAGTTAGATAGATGGACAGATAGATAGATAGATAGACAAATAGACAGATAAAAAGAGAGATAGATAGATAGACACACAGATAAATAGACATATAGATAGATAGATAGATAGGCAAACAAATAGATAGATAGATCTGTAAAGAGATAAACAAATAGATATACAGATAGATAAATAGTCTAATAGACAAAAAGATAGATATATAGATAGACAGACAAACTAATGTATAGATAGAATGATAGATAAATTGATAGACATATAGATAGACAGATAGATAGAAAGATAGATAGATAAACATACATATAGTTAGGCATATAGATAGTCAGATAGATAGATAGATAGATTGACAAATATATTGTTAGATAAATAGATAGACAAATAGATAGACAAATAAATAGACAGATAGACTGACATTCAAATAAATAGACAGGTAGATAGACTGACTGTTAAAAAGACATATAGATAGATATATAGATGGAGAGAAATATAGATCACATATATATTTACAGTCAATAAATAGATAGACAGTCAATAAACAAATAGATTGACAGATAAACAGATAGATAAATAAAAAGATAGACAGATATATATATATATATATATATATATATATGGAAAGAGATAGACATAAATCAAGAGATAGATAGATAGACATATAGACAGACAGATTGACATATAGATAGACAAATAGATATACATACAGATAGACAGACATTTTGACATATATATATATATATGCAAATAGATAGTCAGACATATAGACATATAGATAGACAGAAAGATAGATAGACAGACAGATAGATAGATAGACAAATTGAATGATATAGAGACATAGAAGTAGACAGACATATAGACAAATAGATAGATTGAGAGATAGATAGATAAACATATAGATAGATAGATAGATTGATTGATATATATATATATATATATATAGACTGACACGTAGACATATAGATAGATAGATAGATAGACAAATCGATATATAGAAATATATATAGATGGAAAGGTAGATAGAAAGTCAGATAGACAGATAGATAAAGAGGTAGATAGACCGATAGATAGATAGATAGATAGACTAATAGATAAATAGACAGACAGACATATAGATAGATAGACACAAACATATAGACAGATAAACAATAAGAAACATAGATAAATAAAAATACAGATATATAGATAGGTAGATCAATAGATAGAAAATTGATAGATAGATAGAGGGATATATAGATAGACAGAGAGATAGAAAGATAGAGAAAGAGACAGATAGTTAGACAGACACATAGATAGTCAAATAGAATGAAAGATAATTAGATAAATAGATAAATAGATAGAAATATAGAAAGACACACATATAGGTAAACATACAGATATATAGAATGATAGATAGATAAATACACATATAGAGAAACAAACAAAAAGATAGACACATAGAAAGATAGACAGATAGACAGACTAATAGATGGATTGACAGATAATTAGATAGATAGATAAACAGATAAATAGACAGATTGATAGATAAACATATAGATAGACATATAGATAGCCAGACATATAGACAAATAGACAGACAGATAGATAGATAGATAGAGACATAGACAAATAGATAGACAAATAGATAGACAAACAGATAGATAGACAGATAGACAAACAAATAGATGGACAGATAAACAGACAGATAGTTATAAAATTCGATAGACAAATAAATAGATAGATAGATTGATTGATAGACAAATAGATAGAGAAGCAATTTGATAGATAGATAGACAGACTGATAGCCAATCGGATAAACATATAGATAGATAGATAGTTAGTTAGTTAGTTAGATAGTTAGATAGATTGATTGACAAATAGACAAATAGATAGTTAAACAGATAAATATATAGATAAAAAGATAGATAGATAGACTTATAGACAGATAGATAAAAAGATAGTTAGATAGACAGATAGATAGATAAATTGATAGAAATAGAGATAGATATACACATATACATATAGAAATATGGATAGAAAGACTGACATATAGACAACAAGAAAGATAGAAAGAAAGAAAGATAGATAGATAGATAAATAGATAGATAGATAAATAAATAGGCAGATAGACAAACATATAGACAGACAGACAAATAGATAGATAGACAAATAGACAGATAGAGAGAAAGATAGATAAATAAACAGATAGAAAAACAGATAAATAGATATATAAATAGATAGATAGATAAACAGATAGATAGATAGATAGGTAGAGAGATAAACAAATACATAGACAGATAGATAACTAGACAAATAGATAGATATATAGATAGATAGGTAGATATATAGACAGATTGATTGATTGATACAAGGATAGATGGATAGATAAATAGAAATAAAGATAGATAAACATACAGATAGACAGGTATATAGATAGTTTGATAGATAGAAAGATAGACAAATAGTTAGATAGTTAGTTACACAAATAGATAGACAAATAAATAGACAAATAAATAGACATATAGTTTGATAGACAAATAAATAGATACATAGATAGACTGATAGTTACAGAGACAGAAAGATAGAAATATATATAGACCGAAAGATAGATGATAGAAAGATAGATAGACAAATTGATATATAGATAGAGAGACAGATAGATAGATAGACAGATAGATAGATAGAAAAATATATAAATAGAGAGATGGAGAGATAGATAGACATAAATCAATACATAGATAGAAAGACATATATACAGACAGACAGACATATAGATAGACAAACATATAGACATACAAATAGACAAATAGATAGATAGACATTTTGACATTTAGATATGCAAATAGATAGTCAGACATATAGACAGATAGATAAATAGAAAGATAGATAGAGAGATAAACATATAGATAGACAAATAGATAAATAGATAGATAGATCGACAAGTAGACATACATATAGACAAATAGATATACATATAGTTAGAAAGACATATAGATAGATTGATTGATTGACAGATAGGTAAATAAATATACAACTAGATAGATAGACAAATAGGTAGATAGATATATATATATATATAGATATATAGATAGACAAATAGATAGCTAAAATATAGACAAATAGACAAATATATATATATATATACACAAATAGACAATTAGATAGATAGTAAAATTGACTGATACACTAAAAGGTAGTTAGATAGTTTAACAGATAGACAGATTGAATGATAGATTGATATAAAGTAAGATAGTTAGATAGTTAATTAGATAGATAGATAAAAAGGTAGATAATTAGATACATAGATAGATGAATTTACATATAGATCTTTAGATAAATAAACAAATAAATAGATATATAGATAGATAGACAAATTGAAATATATATATATATATATATATATATATATATAGACAGATAGATAGTTAGACAGATAGATAGAAAGATAGACTAAAAAGTAGTTAGATAGTTTAATAGATAGACAGATTGAATGATAGATAGTTATAAAGAAAGATAGTTAAACAAATAGATAAATAGAAAGATAGATATACATAAAAAAATTTAGATAAATAAATAAATAAATAGATAGTTATATAGATAGATTGACATATATATATATATATAGAAAAATAAATAGACATATAGATATTCAAACATATACTTAGATTGTCAAATAGACAAATAGATAAATAGAAAGATAGATAGATAGACAAATAAATAAATAGATAGATAGATAGATAAATAGAGAAATAGATAGACAAATAAATTAATAGATATCTAGACAGGTAGACATATAGATACATATATAGACAAACAGACAGACAGATAGATAGATAGATAGATACACATGTAGACACATAGACATATAGATAAATATATAGATAGTTATATATATAGATAGATAGACACATAGACACTAAGATACATAGATTAATAGAAAGATTCATAGATATACAAATACACTTATAGACTAAAAGACAGATAGAGATAGATAAATAGATAGACATAAAGAAATATATATAAATAAATAGACACATATAAAAATAGATAATTAGAAAAATAGATAAATAGACAAATATATAGATAGAGAGATGGAGAGATAGATAGACATAAATCAATACATAGATAGAAAGACACATATACAGCCAGACATACATATAGATAGACAAACATATAGACATACAGATAGACAAATAGATAGATAGACATTTTGACATATAGATATGCAAATAGATAGTTAGACATATAGACAGATAGATAAATAGAAAGATAGATAGAGAAATAAACATATATATAGACAAATAGATAGATAGATAGATAGATAGACAAGTAAACATACAAATAGACAGATAGATAGATACAAATATAGATAGATAGAAAGATAGATAGAGAGTCAAATAGGCAGATAGATAAAAAGGCAGATAGACAGTTAGATAGATAGATAAATAACTAAATAGATAAATAGACAGACACATAGATAGATAGACAGAAAGAAAGACATAAAGATAGACAACAACAAACATAGATAGATAGATAGGCAGATAGATAAATAGAAAAATTGATAGATAGACAGAGATACAAATAGATAGGTAGAGAAACAAATTGATAGACATAAAGATAGATAGATAGATAGATAGATAGATGGATGGATGGATAGAAAGATAGATAGAGAGATAGATAGTGAAACAGATAGATAGATTTATAGATAGATAGACAAATAAAAAGAAAGATAAATAGAAAGATAGACAGAAATATCGATAAAAAGACATATAGAAAGACATACAAAGTAATAGAACAATAGATAGACAGATACATAGATAGAGAAACAAACAAAAAGATTGATGAATAGAAAGAAAGATAGATAGACAAATAGATTGATAGACAAATAGAGAGATAATTACATAGACAGATAAATAGACTGTTAGACAGATTGATAGACCAACACATAGATCGACATATAGATAGACATATAGATAGACATATAGATAGACAGATAAATATACAGACTGACTGATAGATATATAGATAGATTAATAGAAAGATACATTGAAAAATAGATAGATAGACACATAGATAGACAGATTGACAAACACATAGACAAATAAATAGATGGATAGATAAATAGGTATATAGTTATACAAATATATAGATACATAAATAGATAGATAGATAGTCAAATAGATAGAGGAGCAATTTGATTTATCAATAGAAAGACTGATAGACAAAGAGACAGACAGACAGATAGATAGATAGATAGATAGATAAGCAGATAGACAAACAGATAGACAGATAGATAGATAGATGAATAGGTAGATTGATAATAGATATACATACATATAGACAGATAGATAAAAATATAGATAGATAAAAAGACAGATAGATATGTAGATAGATAGATTAATATAAATAGAGATAAATAGACACATAGATGGATAGATATACAGAAAGAAAGATAGAAATATAGACAACTAGAAAGATAGATAGAAAGACTAATATTTAGATAGAAAGACAAATATATAGATAGAAAGATAGATAGATAGATATATGGATAGATAGACAGAGAGATAGATAGATAGTCAAAAAGATAAATATATTAACAGACAGATAGATAAACACATAGATAGACAGAGAGATAGATAGAGAGATAGATAGAGAGATAGACATATAGATAGATAGAATAATAGATAGACAAATACATAGATAGAGAAACAAACAAAAAGATAGATGAATAGAAAGAAAGATAGACAGACAAATATATTGATAGACAGATAGAGAGATAATTACATAGACATATAAATAGACTGATAGACAGATTGATAAACAGACACATAGATAGACATATAGATAGACATATAGATAGACAGATAAATAGACTAACTGACTGATAGATAGATTAATAGATAGATACATTGACAAATAGATAGATAGACACATAGATAGACAGATTGACAAGCACATAGACAATGAAATAGATGGATAGATAAACTGATATATAGTTATACAAATATATAGATACATAAATAGATAGATATATAGTCAAATAGATAGAGAAGCAATTTGATAGATCAATAGAAAGACTAATAGACAAAGAGACAGACATACAGATAGATAGATAGATAGATAGATAAGCAGATAGAGAAATAGATAGTCAAATAGATAGATAGATAGATAAACAGATATACAATTAGATAGATAGATAGATAAATAGATAGATGAATATGTAGATAGATAATAGATATAAAGACATATAGACAGATAGATAAAAAGATAGATAGATAAAAAGACAGATAGATATGCAGATAGATAGATAAATATAAATAGAGATAGATAGACACATAGATGGATAGATATACAAAAAGAAAGATAGACATATAGACAACTAAAAAGATAGATAGAAAGACAAATATATAGATAGAAAGACAAATATATAGATAGAAAGACAAATATATAGATAGAAAGACAAATATATAGATAGAAAGATAGATAGATATATAGATATATGGATAGATAGACAAAGAGATAGATAGATAGTTAAAAAGATAAATATATTAACAGACAGATAGATAGACACATAGATATACAGAGAGATAGATAGTGAGATAGACATATAGATAGATAGATAGATAAATATACAGATACACAGAAAGATAAATAGACATATATATAGAAAATAATACAAACAGAGAGATAGATAGATAGACAGACAAATAGATACACAAATAGACATACAAATAGATAGAGAATTAGATAGATATAGAAATAGACAGAAAATTAGACAGATAGATAGAAATAAAAATTGACAGATAGATAGAAAAACAAATATATAAAAAAATAGATAGATAGATAGACACGCAATTATACATGCAGATAGACAGATAGATAAAGATACAATTAGACAGAAACAAAGATAGATAGATAGATAGACAAATATATAGACAGAAAGATAGATATATAGATAGGTTGACAAAATGAAAGACGGATAGATACACAGGCAGGTAGATAGACATATAGATAGATAGAAAGATAAATACATAGACAAATAGATAGACACACAAATAGACATACACTTAGACAGATAGATAGACAAATAGATAGATAAACAAATAGATAGATAGAGAGATAGACAGGCAGTTATACATAAAAATAGATAGACAGATAATATACCGATAGATAAATAGATAGACAAATAGATAGACAAGTAGATAGATAGATCGATAGATAGATAGACTGATTGATTAATGGACAAATAGATATATAGACAAATAGATATATAGACAGACATACAGATAGATAGATAGATAGACAGATTATTAGATATATATATATATATAGACATATAGATAGAATGAAAGACAAACAAATAGACAGATAGATAGACACATTGAAATAGAGATAGATAAAAACATAGGAGATATATACATAAACAGATAGACAAACAAATAAATAAACAAAGAGACAGACATATAGACAAATTTATATACAAAAAAGATAGACATATAGATATGTAGAAACACAAATAGATATGCATATAGATAGACAGATAGCGAGATAATTAGATAGATAGATAGATAGGCAGATAGATAGACATATAGATAGATAGACGAACAGATAGATTGATTAATAGACATATAGATAGACAGGTAGAATAATAGAAAGATAAATAGATAGATATATAGATAGATAGATAGACAAAAGTATGGATGAATAGTTAAAAAATTGATTAATAGACTGCTCGACAGACAGATAGATAGATGGACATATAGGTAAATAAAAAGATAAATAAATAAATAGACAGACAGATAGACAAATAGATAAATAGATAGAGAAAAAGATAGAAGATCGATAGATAATTATATAGACAAATTGAGATACAGATAGATAAACAAATAGAATGACATATAGACATAGATACAGATAGATAAAATGATAGACAGACAAATAGATAAAAAGATCAATAGAAAGATATATAAATAGATTGATAGACTGAAAGATAGAGTGATAGATAAATAGATAGACAGACAAATAGATAGATAGATAGACATATAGACAGACATGTAGAAAGTCAGATAGACAAATAGAATGATAGACAGAAAGACCGATAGACTGATAGACAAATAGAAATATAGTTAGATAAAAGACAAATAGTTTGATAATTTGACAGATAGGCAGATAGATAGTTAATGAGATATACAAATCATCAGATAGTAATACAGATAGAGAGACAGATAGAAAGATAGATAGATAAATAAAAATATAGGCAAAGATATAGAAAGTTCTAACATATAGACAAATAATTAGATAGATAGATTGACAGATAGATTGATACAGAGATACGTAGATAGATAGATAAATAGATAGACAGATAGATAAACAAACTGATAGACACAGATAGAAAGCCATATTGATAGACAGTTAGATAGACATATAGAAAAACTAATATATAGACTCATAGATTTAGTATTTGATAGAATGATAGATATACAGATAGATACATAGATAGAAAGATTGATAGACATATATGTAGGCCGACAACAGAGATATAGATAGACAAATAGATAGACAGACAAATTGATTAATAGATAGTTAGTTAACGAGATACACAGATAGATAGACATAAAGATAGATAAATAGATATACAAGCATATAGATAGATAGATAGACTGATAGACTAATAGATAGATAAATAAACAGATATACAAATAGATAGGTTAGACAAATAGACATATAGATAAACATAAAGATAGATAGATAGATAGAAAAATAAACAGATAGATATATAGATAGATAGACAG
>JAREIK010003775.1:0-104049 GCA_029783825.1 Sapria himalayana
TGATCTATCTATTTTCTTTCTATGTTTAAATTTGGCTATCTATATATCTATATATATTTATGTATATCTATATATCATATATTGTTTGTCTATATATTTCTATATCTAATATATATTTATATGTCTATTATATGTTTTTTCTAGTTGTCTACTTACCTACCTATCAATCAATCAAACAATCTGTCTATCTATCTATCTATCCATCCATATTTATCTATCTATATGACTATCTATCTATCTTTTTATATATATATCTGACTATCTATCTACCTATCTATCAATCTCTCTATCAATCTATCTATAAATCTATCAATCTTATATCAATATTATTATCATTGTGGATCTCTCTATCTATCAAAAATCTATCTATTCTTTCTATCTATATCTCTACCTATCTATCTATGAATATGTCTATATTTCTATTTATCAATCTACCTTTCAATCTATCTATCAATCTATCTATTACTCGGTGTATCAATCTGTCTATAAATCTATCTATTTATCTGTCTGTTTGTTTCTCTGTCTATCTATCTATCTATCTCTCTATCTTTCTATCTATCTATTTGTCTATTTATCTATCTATTTATATGATTATCTATATGTTTAATTCGTTGTCTATTATATGTCTATCTATTTGTCTATCTATCTATCTATCTACCTAACTCTCTACCTAACTATCTATCAATATGGCTATCTATCTGTCTATCAATTTGTCTATTAATATTTTATCAATCTATCTATCAATTTATCTAGCTATCTATCTATCTGTATATCTATTTGTATCTATCTATCTATCTATCTTTATATCTTTCTATCTATATGTCTATCTATCTTTATATCTTTCTATCTATATGTCTATCTATCTATATATCTTTCTATCTATATGTCTATCTATTTGTATATCTATATATCTATACATCTTTATATCAATCATCTATATGTCTGTCTGTCTATTTATTTATGTAAATATCTTTCGATCGATCGATCTATCTATCTATCTATATATGATTTTTCCATCACTAAAATAGAATAATGACAAATTATTGATGAAATTATCCCAATCTAAAGTGCTCTTCATAAAATATTACTAGAAAAATCCAAAACATATTTTTTAATGACGGAAATTCTATAGCTAATTATAAATTTTTCCTTGCTATTTTTGATTGTAATTAAGAATAATAATTAATATTTTTTGATTGAAAATGTACAAAAAATTCTGTAGCTAAATTAGCTATGGAAAATTCCCTAGCAATTTTCATTCCAAACTATTTTCATAATTTTATTTTTTTTACAATATGTAATTACATATTTTTAAAATTTTATATTAAATTGAATAAAAACATATACTATAAACCATTATTAAAATTAACAAAAAGAAAAAGTAGTTAATAAATTATTTTGATACAATAGTTACATAGTTAAAACAAGAATATAACATAGGTATATAATCATTTTAAACTAAATCATCATCCTCACCATATGATGCATTTGGGATAGGTTCTCATATGTGGATACTCTACTGGAACTCTGTGTGCTAACTATCTTATCAAGGCTGCTAACTTTGATTCCATATAGGTCATCTTCTATTGTATTGCATTCTTCATTTCTTTCATTTCCTACATACACATAAATTCAAACTTAAATGATATGAAGGTTGGCAACTTATTAATTTAACAAAATTATTATATGACCATCACTTATATAGCATTTACCAATATACATGAATAATTCTGATTCAGAGAATTATGGAGTTTTGTAGCACATATATATCATTTACCAATCATTGTGCAAATTTTTATCCATAAAACAAATATTGAATTTTTAACTGACTATTTTAAAACATGGAAGAGATAAAATAATTACCTAGTAGCTATTGGAATCATCAACAAGAGAGAATCCATTAATAGATTGACGTCCACTACCGTAGCCTTATGGTTCATCGTGAGAATAAATCCAGTATTTGGTCTTATCGCACATCAGATTCAGAACTAACCCGTACATAATCTGGAAGAAGAAATCAACATTACTCAGATGAAAATCTTAGTTTATTGAACTTGCATGATACTAGAATCAAACATCATATTTGAAACTCGTGATGCATTTTAGTTTTGAACAATAAGGATCAAAAAATACATATAAATTCGATGTATATAAAATATAGAGCTCATGAAATATTTTGGCTTCTAGTCCACAAGGATTCCCATTACTGATTCCATCAATTAGGTATATCTTTTTGAATTTGCCTGCAGTGTGGGTGGAGACTATGTTTCTAACCTCAATTCCTTTCGAAGAAGTGATTGATGCTAATGCAAAGGATGACCAATCGATGTCTAAGTTAAGATACAAAAAAATTGAAAACATCAAAAAGATTCTTGGGCTGCAAGCCTGCAACAACATAAGTAGTATGATAGTGTCAAAGCAATAAGATATGGTCATCTTATGATAATGTCAGATCAGGATCATGATGGCTTGCACATTAAAGGTTTAGTGATCAATTTCATTCACTATTACTGGCCATCTTTGCTTAGGGTTCCATCATTCTTAGTTGATTTTATCACTCTAATCATGATGGCAACGAAAATAAGTAGAAGGGGTACGGTGTACCCTTCTACACCAGTTGAGTTTATCACATAATACTTTAACCAACTGAAAAGGATGTTCATCATGCACAACTTAATGAAAAAGTGAAATGGAACAGCTGCTAAAAAATGTCATCATATCTACTACTTATTATCCTCATCAAACAAAAATATAGCAATAGCTTCAAAAATTATCACCTAAAAATGGAAAAAAACAATGGATGCCTTCCTTCATAAACACATACTATGATGCATAGGTGCTGGTAGAATTATAGTGATCAAGAGGGTAGTGGCACTGACTGACTAAGAAGGGAGTCAGTAGCAGAAAGGTGGAAATGGTGACACTAATAGTGGTGGCAAAGAAAATAACAGCTAACACTAGGGTCTTAGCTGTTATTTTCTACCGACTCTATGATGGGCCAAAACAACATATTCAAACCTTTCAGTTATGCAAATGATAAGTCTACCAAATAAGGACTCATATTTTAACTAATAAAACTAAGAAGAAGCAACATTCTTCATGCATATTTCACCTAGGCATATTCATAATCACCAAAGCCAACATAACCCCACCAGATATGATATGCAAACCCCAACTTAAAAATCTGAAACAAATTACAGCATGATTTATGCTACACACCGGATACACAT
Organism: Sapria himalayana; assembly: GCA_029783825.1. Lineage (NCBI taxonomy): Eukaryota > Viridiplantae > Streptophyta > Magnoliopsida > Malpighiales > Rafflesiaceae > Sapria > Sapria himalayana. Next base: position 3,231 of record JAREIK010003775.1, read on the forward strand.
AAAGAAGCAACAAAAAATTACCACTTGTTCCACTCATTGGCTTGCACTGCATTAAGTGGTTAACTTATCGTCTATGATTCCTTTTTCACTTGAATGGAAACAATCAAAGCTCATCTTTTTCTATGCCTTACTTTTGACTTTGATATAATGTTTTGTTTAAAATATTTTTATAAATGTTACATATATATAAACACTAACAAAAAATCCCATATAGCTAAAAACAATTCGCTAGCTAAATAGACATTTTCCTTCGCCAAACCGAACATAGCGATGGATTAACGATGGAACTGTTCTCAATCTAAAGTGCTCATCACTAAAATTTAGTGAGGAAAAGTGTCCCTAGCTAATAATTTAGCGACTGAAAAATTTCTAGCTAAAAAAATAATTTCCCTAGCTAAATTAGGAAGCTAAATGAGAGTTTCCATCGCTAAACGATATAATGACGGAACTTTCCCTAACTAAAGTGCTCGTCACTAAATATCGATGGAAAAAGTCCCAAGCAAATAAATTTAGCGCTGTAAATAATTCTTTGCTAAAATAAAGTTATCCCTAGCTAAATTAGCTAGGGAAAATTCCCAAGCTAATTTAGCAAGGGATTTTTTCCTTGCTAATTAAGTAAGGGAATTGTCCCTAGCTATTTTAATTTTAAAACTATTTTCAGAATTTGATTTATTTTAAAATTTTTTAATTAAATAATTTAATATTTTTATATAAAATTGAATAAAAATAGAAACTATAAATGAAAATTTATAATTAAAAAAATCATTTAATAACTTATTCTAATACAATATTTTACATAATTAAAACAAAAAAAATAACAAAATCTTATTACATCTTATTCATCAATGTATCTACCGACAATGCATAAAGTATAATCTATCCATGTATTTACAATGCTTTCTTTCCCTGTGTTCCTTCGAAACCAACTTTCTGCTACGACAAAGATGTCGAGTCACGCTGTGTCATGTCTAGTGAAAAATTCCTTCACTTATACAACATTCGTATGTGGAATAATGCGGTACCATATCTATAAGAAATTTAAACCACTTAATCAAATCAAAAAATAAATAAATAAAAAGATATGTTTTGATAAATATATAATAATGTAGTATATATGTACATATATACTAACATTTCATTGGTACATATATTATTGTAGTATAGGTACATATAAACTATAGTATTATGTGTACATATATACTGAGTACAAATATACTCAATATATATGTACATAAAATACTATAGTATTATACTTACGTATATACTGAGTATATACATATGTATATACCACATTTGTTGTTATTGCTATTGCTGCCGCTACCACTGCCACTACTACTACTATGCCGCTGCTACTGCCACTACTGCCGCTACCACCTCTACTATTGCTAATAATAAAAGTAGGGCGTGCATGATGTTCGACTGATGAACTTGAGATTTAGCGAGTTTTTGATGAGGATGCGAGCTGCTTCTCCCAAAATAGGACCCGATATTCCTCATGGACCAGAATTACACGACACTACGCAAGCATCATCATCACCATCATTCTAAGACTTAGTACAATTAGAACCAATCATTACAGAACCTAGAGCAAAGAAACTTATTTACTCATACGTTTGCTTTGTACCATGTGATAATTGCATATCAATATAATTACTAAGATTTTAAGACCAACTTCTAGCTTCTTGGCTGGCCTGGACCAGAAATATCTTCATCTCACATCTTTGAGAATTGCACGATGATGACCAGACCAGCTTGATCAATTATATATTTAAAAGTGTGTCTGTGTGTAAATGAGTGTGTATGTATGTCAATATATACATGTCTACAAATAAATAATGCACCCACTAATGTATATACTAGATAAATACGTGTATATACTACAGTATAAAGTATGTACCGAGTATATAAATATGTATATATTCACTATATAGTATGTATATACTGAGTATATACATAAAAAATACTCAGTATATACGAAAATATATACTGAATATATATGTACATATATACTCAGTATATATGTACTTATATACTCCGTATATACGTAGATATATACTTAGTATATACATACATTTATACCAAGTATATGTACGTACATACTGTAGTATTATATGTACGTATATATAATCACATAGCCATAGATGACACACACACTTGTACTTTCATGCATATACACATACCATCAAAGACAATAGAAGAAAATAATATAGGACTTAAAAACACGCATATATGTCTCTTAGGCATGGTCAGCATTTCAAGTTCTTTTTTCTTTGGTACTCCACATAGATAGAGAACATTGTTACACCTGCACATGGAGCATAACATACTACATTTACAAACCAATAACAAGCAGTCACAGATCTGAACTGTGACGACGCACATCTGCACAAAATAAGAGTGTCAAGAACAAACCTTCATTTGAGTAGAATTAATTTTTTTGGTTCATCTCACAGCTTCAGAAGCTAAGGTGTTGTTCCCAGTACCATGGAGGACCAGCCAAGGCTTTTACATACCTATAATAGGCTATAACTCTACCCAAAAAATTTGGGTACACACAAACATATTCACAGATATATAAAAATAGTTATTATAGACATGAACAAATATAAATTAAAGTTTATAGTCATACAGCTTCAACAAAAATATAAATGATGTCCACTAATGATGTTTAGAGAGAAAGAGAGTGCAAAAATAAAATGTTTTAGGAATAATGAAGATAATAGAAGCTAGGCCTCCTTTTGTTCAAGCTGAAATTGATAAATATGAGACCCATGCATTTGAAGGTACTGTGGAAAGTTCCTGAATGCTTTGATTTAGAATTTTTTCATTTGTCTCACATAATGTGTCCTACAAAGATTCATTATTAGATTAATCAGCTAAAGCAAAGAACAAACAGTAATAAAAAAAATTGAAACCTATAAAAAAATCTTATCATGTTTTGCTACACAGACCACAAATCAATAACAGTTCAGAAATAATTTTCATACGAAATCATCCTCATAATTAATAGGAAATTTTGTTCTAGCCTTGGTCCTACGAGGTTTTGCTAGTGGATCTCGAAATGTTATCTATTGCATCAATTCGCTAACTATGACTTATATAGGACATTTGCTAGTTTCATACATTCTTAATTTCTATCATTCATCATTCATTTCTTTAATATTTTGCATTTCTTCCATCAAATAAGTAATATACTCTCTTCTTCTCTTCTTTCAATTCCTACATTTCTTCCTTCAAATTAACTATACTGCTCATCCTTCTGTTCTTTAATTTCATATATTTCTTCCTTCAAATAAGACATCTACTCATCCTTCTTTTTCATTTTCGGTCTCCATAACTACAATACATTGATTTGCTTTCCATTGCTTGTTGTTCAACCACCTCATCCACCATTGCTAAGATAGATGAATTAGAAGCATGACTGCTACAACAAAATACCACTCCCTTCGAGCTGATTCCATCCACTCACTACTTCTTATGACCCTCCTATGGTCTCCAAATAAATAGGATCATAGTCAATTGGTTGAAGATCCATGTAACCCTAAACTTATTGAAGAGCAGCTATCACACTGTTCTTCCATTAGTTCGTTGAGATAAATAAAGAAAATAATATTCTAGATATACATAAAATATAATACATATTTTTCATTCCAAACAATTTTAAAATGTACTGATAGTATTATAAAATTTTATAATATAACAAATTCTTACAGTAATCATCTGAGACTTATTGTCAACAAACTGACCATCCACTTTTCTTCACATGTATCTTCCTGAAAATCTCATAAATATTGGGATCTCGACCCAATTCTCCAACCTAGAATATATTTCTATTTAGTCATAAAAATCAAATGATCAAAAAAATTAACAAATTAATTAAAAACATGTAGAGATTTGATTTATTAGACTATTAGGACTTACCACTAAATATATAAATGTTTAAAATTTTAAAATTGTATGAAATCTCAAGCATGCTCAATGCTCAACTTGACCATCCTGTGTGTCGACAGATTCTTGAACCTAGTCCAACTACCTCACTTCATCGATGTTTTGCTGGCATATCTGATTTTTCTTCACATAATAGCTCCTACCAATACTTAAGCTACCCCGGCCAATCATCCTCAGATATAAAAATAGGGTTTTTCTTTCATATATTTCAATTTATGGATAAATCATAATATCTTTGGATAGCTTTGATCTTTTCATAATGACTTTATCTTTCCATCAACTTTGTGTGCCCATGTGGAATGATTCTATATATAGAAAAATCACAAAAATTTATATTAACAATAAGAACATAATTATTACTACTTGAATAATAACCAACATAATAGCTAAGTAATTAGATAATTATTTTTCAATGCTTTTGTTTTGTTATTTTTACCTAAAATTCATTAAAATAAGACTCTTTTGTCGATTCAAACTTTCTTCTAGGGAGAATGCTTTAGTATCAGCCATTTTCTTGAAATACTTATAATTATAGTTGGACACTTGTGAAATTGAATAAAACTCTCAAATAATTAATAACATTGAAAACAAGCAAATCATAACAATATAAAAAAACCACTGACAGTAACACAAATTTATTTTTCAAGTCATATTTACATATTCTTTTACCTCCCATCCACAATCTCAATTACTAACTTTACACTGACTGCAGAGGAAGGCACAACATTTAATGATGTCATTTGTTTTGCAAATGGGGGAACTATCAGCATAAAATTTAGTGTAGAAGATAGAGATAGAACAAACGTGTGTGAAGGAAACATAATGGGTTTGTGGACTTATATATGATAAAGGTGATAGTAGAGGTCTCAATGATAGTGTTGGTGAAAGAAATGAAGGATGGTGATTATGATGTTGAAGTCTGGATATGGTGGGTATGAGATGGTATTGATTTTCCAACATGATAAACATAATAGATGAATTTAGTTTCATTTCTCTGTCCACGTCTACATCCACCATGGCCACGTCCTTTGGGCGCCATCTACTGTACAAATAAACATAGAACAAATAATATAGATACGATGAACAAGCATGTATTTTAGAATAAAACACACTGATAGATTTCAACAAAATATAGAAAGTCTTTAATAGTTTAATATTATAATAAATATAACAGTTTAATTATCATCATCACTATCATCCTTCAATGAAGCTTCTAATATTTCATCTGATTCTAATAGAAGTTTGAACTCATCTTCAGATAGAAATTGATCATCTTTAATTTCTATTAGGCCACCATTAGAGTAACATAAATTTTCTGGATATTCATCTACTGCTAGGCTTAATATTATTTATATCATCTTCCTGGCATGCCAGTGAATATTCAGAGTCTGCACTTCTTTGTTTGAGATGTTGGTACTTCAAAATTTGATGAGCTTTGATTTTGCAAATTGCCCCTCAACACTATTATCACGAGGATAAACTCGGGTATGTATAATATAATACTGAGCGGCTTGAACTGTCATAATAATGCTCATATCAATTTTATATAAAGTTTATGCTTAACATCCACTAGCTATATTTGAATGAATCTTTGTGCCCATATTTCATGTATATCTAAGTTTATGCTTAACATCTACTAGCTTATAATCTGAATGAATCTTTGTGCCATATTTGATGTATGATCAAAACCATATGCACTTTAATAATACAAATCCTATATTTTCGAGTCTAGGATACTCCAACTCAATAACTTCTTTGAGTTGACCTAATAATCAATCTCATCTGCACTATAACCTTGAGCCTTAATGCATACACCACTATTCATTGTTGTTTTAGAAGTACCATGCCCAATTGTATGAAATTTATATCCATTAACAAAATTCCATGGATAGGTTGGCACATATCTAAATGGGCCTTTACTTAGATTCTAAATGAAAATATTTGAATCTCCATTTGAAGGATCAATTGCCTGTGACATAAATTAAAAAAATGATATTAACACATAAAAGATACTAATAAATTAAATAATTCAAAAATTTAAAACTTATTAATTCTCACATAATTTTTGAACCAATTCCTAAATTCACTTTTTCTAGAATATAATCAACATCATTGCTAGAAATTACTGGTTGTCAATATTTTAACTGCTCAATATAAATACTGCACAAATATAAAAAAGACAGAAAAATATATATCAATTTTAATTAATTCCCATTAAAGATAAAATTAAATTATGATTGAACCTATAACCATTATCGGTATACATACTCAATATATGGTGCAACCTCCTCACAATAAAGTAAAACATAGCTCCAGGTTGCTTTGTATTCTTTATCTATCATACATCTTTTTATTGATCTTCCATATGCTCTTCCAGGGAGCTTGAAGATAGAGAGTTTGTCCCCATAATCATCTTCTAGCATCAGATGACCGTTATCATTCCGAGGCACATTTCTATTCTTTGTATTAACATGATACTCAAAATAATAAGAACAAAATGATGATGCTTCTTCTACTAAAAATGCATTGCAAATTGAACCTTCAACTTTCTTGTTGTTTCTAACATTCAATTTCAACTTACAAAGATACCTACAACCACAATGTTAAATTTCAATTATATTAATTTACAATATTAGTTTATGTAATGAAATAATAAAACATAGCAAATTATATGTATTTACCTCTGAAAAGAATACATCCACCTGTATTCCAATGGCATTGCCATACTTGCTTCATATGCCAAATGGACTGGCAAATTCTTCATCGGGTCAAAAAATCTCGATGAGAATATCCATTCAAACTTAACAAATAATAAGTGGAATGTCATTCTCCAGCCTCACCATGTCATCTATTTTGATTGTGGTTGCAGTTAGCTGTTTGAAAAACAAAGTTCTGTAAGGACCTTCCAAACACTTAGGGAAAGTAATTCATGGAATGCAATTGGTATTGTCCTCTGCATAAATACATGACTGTCATGACTTTTTATTCCAAATATATTAAGATTCTTCATATCAACACATCTACCCATATTTGACACATATCCATGAATAAATTTCAAAATTTTAACCAATTCACACAATATCTGTCTTGCCTTCTTATCAAGTGTGTAGCAAACTTTAGGGAATTTTTCTGTTGCCTCATTCAGTTTCAATTCAGGATGCCAACAATAATCATTCAGCACTTGTCTTGATTTTAAAGGGTCTTTTGTTTTTCATATACATTAAGGACAGTGTTGAAAATATTGTTAAACATATCTTTTTAAATATGCATTACATCTAAGTTATGATGGATTGAAATTGGACTTCCAATAGGGCAAGTCCCAAAATATACTATGTTTCCTCTAACCAAATATTTTGCTATTGGTCCATTACTTCCAATAGCATCCTTTTCAATTACCTTCTTCAAACCCAAACTTTGAATCTCTATTAAATATCATCTCCTGAACGAACTGTTGGTGCAACTGTAATCACAGTTTTATTTTTTTGAAATGCAGTTTCTATTTCTTTGAAATGGATGATTCGTAGGTAGAAACTTATGATGGTTATCAAACCATGATTATTTACCACTAAATTTGAGGGTAAATGCATCAGAATTTTTCATGCAATACGGGCATGCCGAATTATTTTGCAGTACTCCAGCCAGACAACATTGAATATGCAGATAAGTCACTTACCATCCACATAAGGGCTGCCCGCATAATGAAATTTGCTTTTTTGAGGTATCATATGTATTCACGCCAACATCCCACAAATGATTTAAATCTACAATAAGAGACAGTAAGAAAATATCTAGCATGTCTTTTAGATTTTTTGGCCCTGGAACTAATTTTGACAAAAACATATATTGCTTCTTCATACACTACCATGGAGGCAAGTTATAAGGTGTCACTATCATGACCATGTTGAATAATATTGTCTAGATTGCACAAATGGTTGAAATCCATCAGTGTAGAGACCCAATCTCACATTTTTACTTTCAGCTACAAAATCTTGATGTCTATGATTAAAATGCTTCCAAGCAAGTGAATCTGATGGATGACTCATTACCCCCTTCTTCAACCTCATGCTCAGAATGTCACCTCATATCATTTTCTATAGCATTTGACGCATATAGTTTTTGTAATAGAAGAATTAATAGAAAATAATACATCTTCATAAATGTAACTTTTAATTTTTGTCACATATCTACAACACGAAATACCTTCTTAAATCGAGGATGATCAACAAACTTACAGATAATTAAATCACTATCACCACCCCAATATAACATACATCCATTAAAACAATAATGATTTTTTTTTCATTGGTAGAACCATTTTTCGTAGTAACTACTTAGTGTTGTAAAAGTTGTTAGTGATCAAATTATTATCTGAAACAATCTTTTTCATCATTTATGTCATCTAATCAAATAATTTCTCAGACATATGATTCATTGACTTAATGCTCCTAAGTCGAGCCACAAGTGACAATTTACGAATGTGTTTTACAACCAAGCAACAAACTCTTTATCTACACCTTTAAGCATTTCATAAAATTTATGAGCTTCAGGATTAGGTGGTTCATCCATATAATCCATATTGAAAGCAGCACCAGTAGCTTCCATTATCATTCCATGGTATGTGTTTGATGATTCTTCACCACAAGAAAATATTCAGTACTCTCATTTTGGTCAATGTTCAGAGCCATTGTACTTTACCCATGATAAATCCAAACAAAATAAATTGGGACAAAGCCATATTTAGCCAAATAGTATCTTATAGTATTTGCATCACGAAAAGGGATATTCAGACACTTGTGATGATTACATTGACACTTAATTTTTTCTTCATCCATCAATCTCGATTGTCTACATGCAAAATTGATAAAAGTTTCAAACCCACACAAAAAATATTTATTCAAAATTCCATCCATAAACTTTATGTACATCCACTGATGATTTCAACTCATTTTCTCATGGTTTATTCACAAAAAATAATTCTTAATCATTATTTAGAATTAAACATTCTATTACTTCAAAATATACTAATAATTAAATAAAATTACTTACATATGAATATTTAAAAATTAATTATCATGAATATCGAGGCAATGTGTTTGTAGAATCTACATGAATAGATAAAAGCAATTTTTAGCATTATAAAGATTAATAGATAACATGGTAATACTATATATCTATCTGTCTGATATGATATCGCATTGTTCCTCATACAAAGCTTTTATAAGTGTTGAGATTTTTCACTAGACAGTACGTGTCATGACTCAAATAGTTTTGTCGCAATCAAAAATGATGATTGGAGGAGCAGAGGGAGAGAAAGCAGCATTAATAAATGGATATATTATAATTTATGCACTGTCGGTAGATACATTAATGAATAAGATGAAATAAAAGTTTTTTTTTTTTTTGTTTTAATTATGTAAAATATTGAATTTGAATAAGATATTAAATGATTTTATTCTTTGTTTATTATAAATTATTTATAGTTTAAATTTTTAATCATTTGATATAAAAATATTAAATTATTTAACTAAAAAATTTTATAGGTGGCCACAGCCAAAAAAGGTGGTCAAAAGTGTGTTGTACAGACATGGTGTCAGCCAATATAAAGACACTGTGTATGAGATAAAAGATAAATGGATGAAGAAGAAAGAAAAAGAGAAGAAATTATGAAATTTAAGGCAGGCATTAAGCAAAATAGAACAAGGAGGTTTTTGGAAAAATCAATAAAAATATTCAGGAAATGGAACAGGAAGTGGCTACCCTGGAAATTGAGTTTGATCAAAAAGACAATAACTCAAGTATCTAGCTGAGCAAGGCCAAAGCTGAATTAAGACATAGAATGCATATGGAAGAAGTTTTTTGGAAGCAAAGGGCGAGAATCAATTGGTTAAAAGATGGAGACAAAAACAAAATTCTTTAGTGTAATGGCAAAAGTAAGAATACAAAAACAAAAAAATAAAAGGGTTAAAAGCATCTAATGGTAAATGGCTAGATTAAGAAGATGATATAAAAAATGAATTAGAAGAATATTTCAAAAATTTATCATGCAAGCCATTTACTCCGAGAAAAAACACATTAATTCAAAATATTGAGAGAAAAGTCTCAGAAAATGATAATAAAATTTTAGAAGAATTCCCAACAGAAGAAGTCAAAGAGGCAGTTTTTAATGCAAATAAAGATATAGCTGTAGGTCCTAACGGATGGAACAATGGGTTTTTTAGCACAGCTGGAACATCATTAAAAAGAGCTAGTCACATCCATTGTTTGGATTTTTGCAGGCAGAAATTACAAAGGCATGGACTAATTCTTATATTGTTTTGGTCCCTAAGAAATCTAACCCATAGACAAGAGAAGACTACAAGCCAATTAGTTTATGTAATACAATCTACAAGATATTAGTTAAGGTGATTCAGAGTAGACTCATTAAGATTCCCCCATCTATTATATCGATAGAACAAATAGGTTTTGTTAAAGACAGATTGATGATGGAAAACATCAATCTAGCCTCAGAATTGATTAGAGAGATAGGAGCTAAGTCGAGAGGACTTAATATAATATTGAAACTAGATGCTTTCTAAAGCATTTGACAGGGTGGAATGTGAACTATTATGTTATTTAATGAAAAAATGGGTTCTCGGAATTTTGGATAGAATAATATATAGAGTATATCAGGCCTATGAGTTAAATTACTCATTAAATGGGCAAGCAGGTAAAGAATTTAAAACCTCAGATGACTTAGACAAGGGGACCCTCTTTCTCCCGCCCTTTTCAATATCTATCTAGAACTTTTTATTGTAAATTTGAAAAAGGAAATGAGTGAGGGGAAAATTGTTAGATATAAGCAACCAAGAAACACACTGACGATGTGCTGCTTGGCGTACACAGACGATATTATAATTTTCTCAAATGCCAGTAACCGATCCATGAAGCATATGATGAAATTACTAAATACAATGGAAGAAGATACTAGACAGATGCTGAATAAGAATAAATGTCAATTTATGATAGCAAAAAAATCTCCTGAAAATATAGCTCAAAAGATAAAAAATATCACCGGATTCATGCATAAAAAGGGTGCGCTAATGTATCTTGGGTGCCCGATCTATGAGGGAAGGCTAAAAGGAGAATACTTAGTATTCCTAGTGGAAAAATTAAGGTGAAAGATCATAGGTTGGAAAGAAAATCTGCTAAGTATTGCAAGAAGAGTTAACCTAATCTCACATGTATTCCAGGGTTCACTGACACATACTCTAATGTCTTTACAGCCACCGAAAACTATCATAAGAAAACTAGAAAGAGAAATGTCAAAACTTCCTATGGGGAAAAAATGGAAGCAAAAATAAGCTGCATTGGAAAAAATGGGAAGACATATGCTTTCCGTTAAAGGAAGCTAGCTTGGGCTTCTCAAATCTTAATGATATAGCAAACGCTTGGGCCTGCAAGAACTGGTGGAGAGTTAAAAATAATAAAAATAATAGTCTCTGGGTGGCATATATAAAAGCTAGATACGGACTAGGTAGTAATGCCTTTAATAATTTAGAAAGAGCGTCAAAAAGATGAAAATTAATTTACTAGCAGCGAAATATGGTGGAAAATCATTCCATATTAACTAAAAGTGGATGGAAATGGTCCTTAGATGTACAAAGAAAATTTACTTTAAAAAGTGTAAAAGAGCTGGTGAGAACTAAAAAAATTCCACAATTGATTTTTGAAGAAGCATGGAAAAATGAACTTCCACAAAAATAAACATTTTATGTGGAAACTTCTCTCAAAAGCCATCCTGATTGATGAGCACATTCAAAAGAAAGGTATAAGATTAGCATCTAGATGCGAATGTTGTAACCAAGAAATAGAAAGTATGGATCATCTATTTTCAATAGGGAAGATAGCTAAAAACATATGGAATAAACTAGAAATAGTAGTTGAGTTAGAAAAAGGCTCGGATGTATTGATAGAAAGAATAAAAAAATCGAAGGAGAGTAAAACAAAGAACAAGATCATTAAATGGTTAAGGATATATATCCCTCACATTGCTGTATGGTGTCTCTAGAAAGCAAGAAATAAGAGCAAATTTGACGGCATTCCAATGAATGTAGTAAATATTCTAGAAGAAATTAAAAAAGAATGTGGCATTTATCTCAGCCTATAGCCCTATTAATCTTGGAAGTGTAGGAATAGATGAAAACAGGAAAGAAGCTTGGGGTCTAATTACAAGGACAAAGAAGACCAGGAATTAAAATTATCAGATGGAAAAAGTCCCAACGAAATGGCCTAGTATTAAATACGGATGAGAGCTTTAAAAGGGATATGGGAGCTACAGGTGGAGGGGGGAGTCATAAGAATGAGGAAATCAAATTGATAAGAGCATTCATAATGAAGGGTTAGGCCTCCTCTGCCTTGGATGCAGAGGTTATGGCTTTGCATAAGGTTTACAAATATGTAAAGATAATATTTTCAGAATATTCAAGTGTAGGTTGATTCGAGTTTATTAGTGGATTTGGTAATAGGAAAATAGAACTCTGGAAAGCAGAAGAAGATATAGATAAAATTAAAACACTACTAATAGAACTAAAGGGGAACATTATACATATAATCAGAGAAGCGAATGCTTTTGGCAGATAAATTAAGCAAGAAGAGGGTAACAAAGAGAGGTTTTCAAGAATTTAAAGGGAAAGTATATCCTGGAAAAAAATAAAGGTTTAATAAGTTTAGATAAAATAGGTTTCCCATATATTAGAATTCAAAAAAACAAAAATCAAAACTTAGGTGCTAAGGATAAAGAGGGGAAGAGAAGAACTTATTTTTAAATTTGATATTTATAAAAAAAAAATGCTTACTTGACTGTTTTGCAGATATAAACTCTATTACATGGGGAGGGCATGAAACAAATGATGAGCCACCCCGGTCCCGTGGGGAGGGCAATAAAAGATAGACCAAAAAAAAACTGCTAATGTTGGGATCTTGGATATTTGTTTTGCTTGGTTATGTTTTTTGGTTTTGTTTTCAGACATAAGTTAAAGGATTAAGGAGCAGTGAAGGAAGTAAAGGTAGACATTCTAATACTAATTGCATAGAATTGTAGTATCTTTGTTAATAATTTTGCAGGGAATTACATGAAGAAATTTGGCTAAAAAAAGGAAAAGTTGCCTTGAAGAGAGGATGAAGTTGAGTTTGTTGGTTAGGTTGCTGTTGTTATCCAGCTGCTGTAAGGGAGTAAGTTGGTATAAGGGTATGTAAGGGTTTGTAAGGGTGTAAGGTAGACACTCTTGCAGACACATATAAGGGTCTGTAAAGGTGTGAGGATATAAGTTGGTGGGTCTGGTGTAAGTTGGTGTAAGGTAGACACTCTTACAAAACTGCTAGAACTTATGTAGGTTGTTCCAGCTGCTGTTCTGGAAAAATGATGTGTCTGCTATATGTATATGGTACTGGAACTTCTACCATATAACTCTCCAAAACTGTTGTTCTAGAAAACGGATGTGGTTTTCAGCTGGCGTGTTTGCATGTCTACTTACATGTCATGCTAGGCAGTATGTGCTGGAAAAAGCTGGTAAATGCTGTCTTTCCAGCTGTTGTTCTGCTGCATGTATATGTAGACAGGATATCTGCTTGAAAAGCTGACTAGAGCCTCCAGCTTTGGTCAAATCTGGACAGATATGAGCTTTGGCAAAAGCTTGATATCTGTTTATTAGTAATGGAGTGTCTATTATACAGAAGGTCGGCAAGATTATAAGTGTTATATGTGTATGTAAATAAGTGTTAAGCAGTATAAGTGTCTGTAAAAGTTGGTGTGTAAAAGTGTCAATTATAAGTGTATGTAATAAGTATCGAGGAGGACAGCATGCTAGCAGAACTTCCAAAAAAAAAGAAAAAGGCTGCAGGGGTCACAAAACTACTGGGAATAAATTGAACAGAACAAGCATATGCAAGCACAAAAAGCTCAGAGAATCAAATGGACTAGAAGATTAGCATAGCGAAATGAACAGGAATGGCAGCTAGCAAACTGGAAATACAAAGCATAAAGATTTTAATGGTAGAAGTTTAATGGAAATAGAAATTTCAGCACTAAGAAACTTCATAAAGAGAGAAAAGTGCATTTTCATGGCACTTGATAGTTTTAATGTTACTTTAAATATTATATGTTAAAGTTTATGAATTGATGTAAATGAGAAATGGGTAGAAATTAGCTGGTAAACAATGGTATTCCTCCGCCAAAAGAGAGGGTTATATAATTAATAAAAACAACCTTTATAAAAAAAATATAAAAGTTTATACTTTAATATAAATATGCATCTAAGATAATAGTGATGTGCAATATGATGCTTGTATGCATAAACAAAAGATTATCTCTATATTTTATATATCATATGATGAATATATTTATCATAGATTGATATTTTTAAGTAAATGTACAAGTAGATAAATCATTTTTATTGTAATGTGATACATCATTTGTTATCCCAAAAATTGAAGTTATGCCAAAAAATTAAACTTAATTTGGATTCTCCCCAAATTTTAGTTTTTGCCCAAATCATATAATTGAAGTGCCTACTATTTTTCAATATTACCATGCACAACCATGCACACTATCAACAAAAACAATAATACACAACTGCAATGCCTATTGTGCAATTGAGGTGCCTACTACCATGCACAAACTCTTATGTCATGCATAACCAATCAACATCCTCTTTATGGAGTTGATGCTCATCTCACACAGTATGTGATGGTAGTATATGGGGTGTTACTGTAGCATGTACGCCCTTGTCCCCTGTGTTGGCACAAAATATGTTCTCTCATATTTTAGGCTTTTGAACACTTACATGCCTTAATGTTTGTTTTTCTTAGAGTTTTGGCTTTGATACTATACATAATTCTATGCCAAACATAAAACTTGATGAAAAACTCTGAGTAATAAAATAACACACAATCCTTTCATATAATATAATGGGCCAATGAATTGAAGCTGTCTAGATGTTAGGTGCTTCCATCAATAATAACAAAGAAATAATAAGAAAAAGTATAAAAACACAAAAGGTATGATTATAAACTAAAATAACTAGTATTAATTAATATATTATTTATTTTTCTAAAATATTAATATGGTAATATTAGTTAAGAATGAATTAAATAAAATTTGTGAGTAACTCATGAGTTCATAATCCAATAAAATGAAGTGTCTCACACATTATATGGCTTTAGTTGTTTGATTCAAGCTATTGCAATATTCTATTGCTGACTATTGTTTGTACTGTGTTTACATGTTACACTCATGAACTTTTACCAATTTGTTGTGGCAATAGCTAGAACATCAGTAGCTTATTATTGACACAGATAGCTTTGCCACCTCTTGTGGACATGTTGAAGAGGGCACTCAAGATGGATCTACTTCTCAAGCAATGAATAACATCCTAAGACGGGCTGCTGATGCGATCACCAACCTTGCTAATGAGAATACCACCATCAAAATTCATATTAGGTTGCTATTTTTAATCAATCACTTTTGGCATTGTGCACAATGCTTTCTATTAATGAGTTTTTTTCAGGATGAATGGTTACGACCTCTGGCCGAATTGTTGACCCCTTTGTCACCAAGTACAAAGGGCATCTGCTGGGGGATTGTGAACCTTAGCTTACAAGAATGATGAGAATAAAAATCAGGTGATGTTCCTTATTGTGATTACTGTTTTTTTAGATTGTCGAGTGCAATGCTCCCCCCACTCTCATCTTAATATTGTGCCAGAAGTGTGCTAGACATATTTCTTATTTTTTTTTTTTTTTTTTTTTTTTTTTTTTTTTTTTTTTTTTTTTTTTTTTTTTTTTTTTGTTTTTTTTTTTTTTTTTTTTTTTTTTTTTTTTTTTTTTTTTTTTTTGTTTTTTTTTTTTTTACATTAAAAAAATTGAGACCTCAATTATTTTTTTAGTTATCATTATTCTGAAATTTTGATCTTGCCCTTTGTTTTCTTATTTGGACCAATTATTTTTATTGTTGCAGGTAGGTGTGATTGAAAATTTGGTTCATTCATCTCCAAACATTAAGAAAGAAGTTCTATCTACTAGGGCATTGCATCTTGTTATCGGTTTGCTCAGGTATTTCTATTTGTAGCATTTTGTGGAAAATTAAATCTCTATTCATTATGTATCTGATCTAATTCTATTTTTATATCATTATCTAAAGTTACTATCTGAATTTACTTTAATTTATTGTAATTTTGATATTTAAATTTTCTTTTAATAATTCTCTAAAGGTTTATCTGATAAATAGCTCATGATGCCCTGAGAGCTAGAGGGAAGATGCCTTATTATTGGGACAATTTGCGCAACTGATTCAAATTGCAAGATAAGCATATGTTGATTTTTCCTTCACTTTGATTATTTTCAGGTTTGAGATAAATCATTATATCAGAATTTTTGAGATTACTTTTTGTTTGGATTCATTTTGCACTTAAGTTATAAGGAAGAGGATGATCATAGTAAAAAGGAGTGCTCTAATATAATTTTTATGTATTCTTGTATTCATGTATTAAATAAATAATATAAAAAATATATTGTGTAATATAGTATTTGATAGTTCATAGATATTATATGCTTTCACTATTGTCATTGACAGTGGCCGTCGGGCATGTATCACAGGTCTAGAGTTTTGATTAAGTGACACAGTC
Source organism: Sapria himalayana (assembly GCA_029783825.1). Taxonomy (NCBI): domain Eukaryota; kingdom Viridiplantae; phylum Streptophyta; class Magnoliopsida; order Malpighiales; family Rafflesiaceae; genus Sapria; species Sapria himalayana. Next base: position 19,838 of record JAREIK010003775.1, read on the forward strand.
CTTGGGCACTCTTATAAGGCATTTTATTGTGGTATGAGTGTCTATCTAGCTCAGCATGGCATGGTCTTGTATGGAATGAGACCGTGGGTTTTACTAAGCCTCATTTAGTGGTCTCATATGCCATTTGTGGTTGGGGTGTGGGCTAGCCCAATGTGCTAGTTATGACCCATTACTTTTGCCCAAGCATCGTTTGTGCTAGAATCATGGGCAGACAATTATGACTAGTTACCCATGACAATGTGGCATGTGCATAGCTACTTAGGTACTAGGCATGAGTTGTTTTTGGGCACTCATTACTCAAGACCTAATTAACTAACCAAATTATTTTGTTAAAATGGCTAATCCATCACTATGCATGTTTAATATAAATTAGAAAAGAATAATTATGCCATACAATAGTGGTTGCGTGTTGTTGTGGGTCACATAAAATATTTTTTTAAGATGAACAATATCTTTGTTAAAAGTTATGGGTCTTTTGTTTGATACTAATTAGATGACATTTAGGGCCCAACCGAGCTAGAGTGTCGTGCCTGGCATAGAATGGTTCCTTGGAGGGCAAACTTGGCAAGGGCCCACAGCCCAAAAAATCCCAGGGTCTGGGCTGGTTGGTTCGGGTCGGGTCGGTCAAATTTTTACAAAATTAGAGTTTTGATGTCGTGCCGTCATAATGCCATTGCCTATTGGCCATCAAGATGTCGTCCCCCTGTCAGGCACAACTCAGTGCGTCATCACCCATGCCATGCCCACGTGCTTTGGCATGGCACCTAGGCCGAAAACCCCCAGCACGGCACGACAAGACTCGTACTGAGAGTCTGCTCGGCACATACCTGGTCATGGTACTATTGCATGCCGTGCTAGGCTTCAGGCCGGGTCCGGGCCGAGTCCGGGATACCCTGCACAATTGATAACTATAAATTAAATCTTTTTGATTTTTATAGCTATGATGATTAATATATTAATCTCTCATAAATATGTGTTGAGTGAGAATTTTGTATAATAGATATTATATTTTGTATAATCTTTAAGCTTAATTGCTTAAACTAATAAGATATATAATAAATATCTTATATTTATAAGATATAAAGATATAAATAATAATATTTTGTATAATCTTTATATTTTGTATAATCTTTAAACTTATAAAGATATAAAGATATATAATAAAAAATAATATTTTATCTAATAAATGCTTGCATCATAAGATTAATATAATTTTTATTATTTATTTTAATTATTCTATTTGTTATGTTCTTACTTATTTTTGAGTTTATAGTTCTTTCCTAGTAAAATTTAACTTAAATTTTAGTTAATTAAATATTATAAATAATACATTTGATCCATATAATGAATTAAATTTAGTATGTTGTTACATAAATTTTAATGAACCAAATCTTATAAGAATTTTGAATTTAAAAGTATTTGTATGAGAATAATACTAAAATGACAAATCATCTAAGAATTTTTATATTATATGTATTTGTTGGAGCTCATGTCTTTATTCAATAATAGTATCTTTATCCAATGTATTGGGTTCAAGACTTATCATATGTATTCTTTAAATTTTGATGGTGAGACATTGATATATGAACTTCTCTCAGACCTTATGCTAAAGCAGAAGGATTGTGCACTATGCACAATCTTTATATAAAGATCCAAATATTTAGATGATGTAGAGAAACCTTTCTTCTCTAGTGTTATTCCTCAAGTAAGCAAAAGATTTAGTATTAATAGTCACACATATATTGTATGGACGAGTTTTAATATGATAAATAGAAAAAATACTAAATGAGAAATAAAATCTAGTCAAATATAAATATTTTAAAAAATATATAACTTTAAAACTAGTACTGGAGTACTATATGTGTCATCTTAGAAGATATGTTAAATAATTTACAAAAAATGGTGCATTAGACTCTATATAATTTAAGTTTTGTATAATTATAATTGGATGAACTACATATCTAATATTTTTTGTAGATATAACTAATAAATTGATGATAAAAAATTTTAGGCTGATAATTAGTATGAGATCTTTACTAAAATTTGAACAAGATTCTAAATTTTATATTTTAGTGAGAAATATATCCTACTTTTTATCATATAATTTCAAAAATAATTTCTTGTTATATTGTAATAAAATATTAAAAGTGTCAGCAAATTCAAAATTCAAGCCGCACACTCAAAAATTTGTATTCTATAAGATTTTGGTATTGATACCATGTTGAGAAACAATACAAAGTAACAAAGAGTATTTGAGAAATATCTCCAACTTTTTATCATATAATTTCTAAAATGTTTTTTTGTTATATTGTAATAAAATATTAAAAGTTTCTGTGTATTCAAAATGCAAGTCACACACTCAAGAATTGGTATTCCATAAGATTTTGGCTTTGAATACTATGTTGAGAAACAATGAAAAGTAAAAGAAGAGTATTTAAAAAATCGCATAACATAATGTGTACAAACTAAACCCTTATAAGAGGGACTAATAGAATTATGATATCCCATAGGTTGAATGCTCTTATACATATGCAAGAAAAAAATAAAATAAAAAAAATAATAAATTGTAAATCACAACAAACTAGATCAAATATTATTTGCACTCATAGTATTTATAGTTACATATTAGATTTTCCTACATACACTCATATGAACACAATTCTAAGATATAGTATATGGGCATATTGTTGTTTCTAGCTTCAATGCAAAAAGTTATTAGTTACTTGTGTATTTTAGAATATTAGTAACTTTTTGGAGATGTTAAGCTTACGAATTCATATGGTGATAATATTTTAATGTGATATTTAGACAATTCGACATGTTATTAGTGAATATATTTATCATTGAATTTATTGTAGAAAACTTCATGAATACTCTCGGAGGATTGTAAGTTTTTTTCATATCTTCTAATTTTGATATTTAATGCATGTATGATATATTCTGAAAAAGATTGTTGAGATTTAATTTAGTGTCTATATTTATTCTATTTTTTTATTTTCTTTCTTGTTACGTTGTAGGAGAGCACCTGACATGTGAACACTCTCAATCAAATATATGTTTATTTTTACTTGTATATATATATATATATTAGTTTTCATAAATTATAAAAAATTAATTTATCTTTTCTTTTTCTTCTTAGTTGTCATCCCTTCACAAAAAACATAAGGGGTGAACCCCTAATTTTTGAAATGAAACATTCTTTAAAGATCAAGTACTCTAATATTACATGATTTATATAATGGTTATCCACTTTAGTAGCCTTGCAAGAAGTTAAATTGACATTTTGGGTGATTGAAGAATTTTTTTATTAGGTGATTCCTTTACCCTTCAGACTCTTTTTTAATCTTCTCACTAATATTTGTAGAGATAGAGTTATCCTACTAAAGAGATTTCCACTCATTCATGTAAAATTTAATTTTACATGTGCTAAGCTCCTTAGTGAGAGATCTTTTGACATAGTTTTTTCATTGTTTTATTGATTATAACTAAAAAATAGTCACTTCATTTGACTCTTTTGAACTTATCTTTCAGATGTTTTCCAAAATAAACAAATATATTTTAGTATTAATCTTCCATTTGATGGAATACTTTTTTATTCATATTTATTTATTTATTTTGTGTATTAATATTATTTCTTATTCATTTGAAGACTTATTAAACTCTTGTTTGATACACTTTCTCATTTAGAAAGATATGTCATAATAAATGATATACTTTTCCACTCAAATATATTGAATAATTATTTTTGTTTTAATATTTGTTATTAGTTTTTATAATTATTCAATAACAAGTGTTTTTTTGATGAGAACAAAGTTCAACTAATGGCTTTCTTGCTGGTGAAGTCTTATACATTGATACATAAGTTTTGTTATTTTAATTTTTTATATCTATTAGTTAAAATGATCTTATTTTGATTTCCTCTTTCTTTAACCACCTCTTATATGTTCTTATTATAATTTATTGCAAAAAATATTTTTTATAATAATTTTGATGGGGTTCAAATGAAATAATTACTTGATTATTTTATTTACAAGATAATTTTTGTTTGTTACCTATGAAAAATTTTATATTATTGATCTATTTTCCATAAGCATGGATTGATACATTCTATGCAATTGTTTTCCATTAAACTTAATACATTTGAATCTAATTAATATCTTGTTTCTATGAAAGTTGAAATGCAAAACTTTTGTATATTTTTATATTTTTTTGGAATAAAGATAACATATGTTCATATTAAATTAATTCTATTTCACAAAAGATATAATTTTGAATCCATTAGATATGAGAGTGTCATAAAAAAGTTCAAATATCGTGTAATTATCTAATTTTATATTACATATATTATTTGTATAATTAGTTTAATAAATTTTTTATTATAAATTTTTATCATGTTGTATTTAATATACTTAAACATGTGAAAAAGCTATGAAAGATAGGAATCTCTTTCGATGTTGATGAACATTTTGCACTTGTTTCTCTCATACACTTAATTTAAACTCCTCTTAGTTTTGATAGTAAAGCTATCATAATTCTTTATTTAATAGATTCAATTTAGTCTTTTGAAAAATTTAAAATATAATGACATTTTAGGAGATAAAGATTTATAAAAAAAGATGTGCCGAGAGATTATATTATTTTTTTTTTGATTTTTTTTTATTTTGGATACTTTTGATGAGATTACTTAATTTGAGCTGCACTAATTATTTTTGTCCATTATATAAAAATTTTAGTTGTATGACATTTTGATTATCAAGTGTTTATTTTATTTTTTTTTGTATTTTAATTGTTAACATGATATTATAAATATGGATATATATGTGATTTAGAAATTACAAATCCTAGGTCACCCTTAAAATTGATGTATTTTGAGCCTGCTCTGAAAAGAGGAGAGCCAGATGAGACCAGAAGAATGCCAGATTACTTCCTTTACTACGAACCAACACAAATTGATGCAGTTCACCTCCCGGTTGTGGTGCATGTTGTTGGTGTTTGTTTGTTTATTAAGGTGCTCATTATGGTGTAGGTGCTGGTTTCTCAACTGCAACAACAAGGGTGCATGATGGATAAGCAAAGCTCCCTTCATTTTCTTCCATTTTGCTATAGTTGTTTGCTCAGTTGTTTTTCATTTGATTTTGCTGCTTCTCTTTATATTTTGCCTTACATTGGGTGTCTATTATTTTCATGTGTTAGTATTCTTATTTAAAAAAAATAAGTTGATAATCTATTTGTGTATTGTTTTATTATTGTTTAAATTGATGGCATCATCTCATTTTTCTCAGTTTGAGTTGTTGGATATGGTGAAGAAATATTCATCTTCGTTGGGGAAACATGGAACACACAAGTGTGGTGTCTCTGAATAATAAAATGAGTTAGCTAATGGGATTAGTGTCGGATGCTTGGAGGTTCCATCGAGTGTGTTGATCCTTAATACTGAAGAGAAGAACATAGTGTGGGCTTGGACCTTGGAACCCATCTCCAAGAAGGTCTACATGATTTAATTTCTCATTGAATGCTCGTTCTCATTTTTGTATTTGTTCCTAATTACTTCTTATGGCTACACTATAATATTTAATTAATTTTTTGGTTTGTTATTTCGTTTGTTCATTTTTCTCTCTTGTTTATTTTTTCATAATTGTACTTCATCATCTTCTCAATGAAAAATCTAAGCCTCTATCTGCATTTGTAGAGGAAGCTTCGATCAAGGACAGGAACATGCTAGTTTATAAGTACTGTTTCATATAGTTGTTTGCTCAGTTGTTTCTCATTTGGTTTTGCTGCTTCTCTGTATATTTTGCCTTACATTGGGTGTCTATTATTTTCATGTGTTAGTATTCTTATTTAAAAAATATAAGTTGATAATCTATTTGTGTATTGTTTTATTATTGTTTCAATTGATGGCATCATCTCGTTTTGCTTAGTTTGAGTTGTTGGATATGGTGAAGAAATATTCATCTTCATTGGGGAAACATGGAACACACAAGTATGGTGTCTCTGAATAATAAAATGAGTTAGCTAATGGGATTAGAGTTGGATGCTTGGAGGCTCCATCGAGTGTGTTGATCCTTAATACTGAAGAGAAGAACATAGTGTGGGCTTGGACCTAGGAACCCATCTCCAAGAAGATCTACATGATTTAATTTCTCATTGAATGCTCATTCTCATTTTTGTATTTGTTCCTAATTACTTCTTATGGCTACACTATATTATTTAATTAGTTTTTTGGTTTGTTATTTCGTTTGTTCATTTTTCTCTCTTGTTTATTTTTTCATAATTGTACTTCATCATCTTCTCAATGAAAAATCTAAGCCTCTATCTGCATTTGTAGAGAAAGCTTCGATCAAGGACAGGAACATGCTAGTTTATAAGTACTGTTTCATATAGTTGTTTGCTCAGTTGTTTCTCATTTGGTTTTGCTGCTTCTCTGTATATTTTGCCTTACATAGGGTGTCTATTATTTTCATGTGTTAGTATTCTTATTTAAAAAATATAAGTTGATAATCTATTTGTGTATTGTTTTATTATTGTTTCAATTGATGGCATCATCTCGTTTTGCTTAGTTTGAGTTGTTGGATATGGTGAAAAAATATTCATCTTCGTTGGGGAAACATGGAACACACAAGTGTGGTGTCTCTGAATAATAAAAAGAGTTAGCTAATGGGATTAGAGTTGGATGCTTGGAGGCTCCATCGAGTGTGTTGATCCTTAATACTGAAGAGAAGAACATAGTGTGGGCTTGGACCTAGGAACCCATCTCCAAGAAAAACTACATGATTCAATTTCTCATTGAATGCTCGTTCTCATTTTTGTATTTGTTCCTAATTACTTCTTATGGCTACACTATATTATTTAATTACTTTTTTGGTTTATTATTTCGTTTGTTCATTTTTCTATCTTGTTTATTTTTTCATAATTGTACTTCATCATCTTCTCAATGAAAAATCTAAGCCTCTATCTGCATTTGTAGAGGAAGCTTCGATCAAGGACAAGAACATGCTAGTTGATAAGTACTATTTCATATATGTAGCCCCTAAAAAATGAAAAGGTATCAGTAAAGTGGTTGAAATTAGGAGATAAACTTGTTGTAGATGCTTTAGCTGCTGGATATGGTCAAACAATGCATCTAGAAATTAAGAAAACACGTGTGTTTTCTTTTGTTTTGTGATAAAAGTGAGACTTTCATTAGTTTATTATATTGTGGCTTTGATTCGTGATTTCAGTGTTGATAATTATGTTGTTGAGAAAGTTCAAAATAATTTTTCTAAGCATAAGCAAATACAATAAAACAAAAGATGTCATATATGTAGTCACAGTTAGTGGCCTTAATGAGATAGATAGTACACATAGTTCCAGTAGATAAACAACTCAGGAGAACTTAGCACAAATACATCAACTAATGATGAGGATAATGATAATGATTTAAATGATTATATACCTATATTATGTTTTTATTTTAACTATGTAAAAATTGTATCATATAAATTTCTAAACTACTTTTTCTTTATGTTAATTATAAATAATTGTTTATAGTAAATGTTTTTATTCAATTTAATATAGAAATTAAAAAATATTTAATAAAATTTTTTGTAAAAAAATTATGAAAAAAGCTTTGGAATGAAAATACCTATGGAATTTTTCCAAGCTAATTTAACTAGGGAATTATTTGTATATATTGAGTCGAAAAATATCAATACTATTCTTAATTACAATCAAAATTAGTAAAGGAAAAAAATGATTAGCTAAAGAATTTTTATCATTAAAAAAGTTGTTAGTGAATTATATTTTCTCGTTAATATTTTGTAAAGAGCACTTTAGATTGTGATAATTTCTATCATTATTACGTCGTTATTATACTTTAGTGATAGAAAAGCCTATATAGCTAGGAAAATTTCTCTAGCTATTTGGGTTTTTTCTTGTTGTGGTATCAGTCTTTGTATCTGTCTTTCTATATGTCTATCTATCTATCTATCAGTCTCTATATCTATCTATCTATCTATATATTTATCTATATATAGATATATCAATCTGTCTATCTATCAATTTGTCTATCAAAGTATCAATCAATCTATCTATCTATCTATCTATGTATCTATCTATCTGTCTATCAATCCATCTACCTCTATTTGTATATCTATTAATCTATCTATCTTTCTATCTATCTATTTGTCTACCTAAATATCTATATATCTATCTATTAATCTACTTTTCTATCTAGCTGTCTATCTATCAGTCTTTCTAACTATATATATGTCAATCAATCAATCAATCTGTCTGACTATCTATCTACCTCTCTATCTATCTATCTATCTATCTATCTTTCTATCTATATATCTATCTATATATCAATCATTATTTCTTTCTATCAATCAATCTAACTATTTGTTTATCTATCTCTCTATCTATTTATCTAAATATTTATCTATCTATTTGTTTATTTATATGTTTATCTATATTTTTCTTTATCTATTTGTCTATCAATCTATCTATCTATATATATGTCTATCTATCTTTCTATCTAAATGTCTATCATTCTATCTTTATATATGCCTATTTTATATCTATATATCTATCTATATATTTGTTTGTCTATCTATCTAGCTATATATCAATATATCTGTCTATATATCTATCTATCTATTTGTCTGTCTATCTATTTTTTATCAATCTACATATCTATCTATATGTCTTTCTATTTATCTATCTATCGATCTATCTATATATTCTATATCTATCTATATGTCTATCAATGTGGCTATGTATCTGTATATCTATCAGAATACCTCTCTATCTAATAATTTATTGATCTATCTATCAATCTATCTATTTGGATTTATATCTACCTATCTATCTGTCTATCTATCTATCAATTAATTAATTTATCTGCCTATCAATCTCTTTTCAATTTGGCAATGAATCTATCTATAAATTTCTCTATCAATCCATGTATCTATATGTCTATCTATATGTCTAACTATCTGTATATTAATCTATTTATCAATCTATCTGTTTATCTATCTATCTTTATTTATTTCAATCTTTATAACTTTCTATCTATCTATTTGTCTATTTGTCTATCAATTTGTTTGCCTATATATCTATTAGTATTTCTAATAGTTTGTTTGTTTGTTTATATATCTATTTATCAATCTATCTAACTATATAACTAACTGTCTATCTATCTGTCAATCTATTTGTCAAAATTTCGCTCTCTCTCTCTCTATCTGTCTGTCTATCATTGTATCTTTCTATATATCTATCTATCTCTCAATCTATCTGTCTATCTATCTAGATATCTATCTAACTAACTATCTATCTATTTATCTATGTGTCTATCTTTCTATATATCTATATATCTATTTATCTATATATCTTTCTATATGACTATATATCTATCTATCATTATGTTTATCAATCTGTCTATCAAGCTTTCTATCAATATTTCTATCAATCTTCTATCATTCTATCTATCAATCTGACCATCTATTTGTTTATCTATCTATCTTCTATCATTACATCTATCTCTATATAAATATATCTATATATGAGTCTATTAATCTATGTAAAAAACTATCTATATTCTTTTTGTCTGTCTATTTATCTATCTATTTGTATATCTCAATGTTTGTCTATCTATTTATCTACATATTTTTTGTCTGTCTATGTGTCTATCTAAGTGCCTCCCTGATTGTCAGCCTACCTAAAGCCAACCTATCTATTTATATATCTATATATATGTCTATCTATTTGTGTGTCTATTTGTTTTTTTGTCTAACTATCTTTCTGTTTGTTTAATTGTTTTTCTATCTATCTGGCTATATATATATATATATATCTATCTATCTATCAATTAATCTATCTATCGATCTACTTCTCTATTAATCTATCTATCTATTCTTTATCAATCTATCTTTATGCCTATCTATATTTCTATCTATTTATATATCTCTTTGTCTATCAATCTAACTATCTATCTATATATCTATCTATCTATCTATCTATGTATCTATCTATGTATCTATCTATGTATCAATCTATCTATCTATCTATATATCTAACTATCTGTCTATCTGCCTATCTATCTACCTTTCTATAGATCTATCTAATATCTATCTATTTGTCAATCAATATATCTATATGCCTTTTTATCTACCTAACTATTTATCTATGTGTCTAATAATATATTTATCTATCAATCAAAATATTTATCTATCTATCTATCTAGCTATCTATCTATCTATCTATAATTATGTCTATCATTCTATCTATAAAATTGACCATCAATCTATTTATAAAATTGTTCATCAATCTATCTATCAATATGTTTATCAATCTTTCTACCAGTCTATATATCAATATATATATATATATCTATATGTCTATCTATGTCTTATTCCATCTATTCATCTATCTCTCTATCAAGTTGTCTATTTATATGTCTATTAATCTATAATTGAAACTTTCTATCTATTTATCTATCTATTTGGCAATCTATCTTTCTCTATGTATTTCTCTTTCTTTATCTGTCTATCAATCTTCAAATTTATTTGTCTGACTATTTGTTTATTTGCTTGCTTGCCTAATTGTCGACATACTTGACTGCCTTCCCACATGTCTATCTGTCTAACTAATTGTTTATCTATTTGTCTAACTATTTGTGTATATATTTGTGTGTCTATTGTCAATCTATACATCTATCTTTTTGTCTGTATAACTGTTTGTTTATATATTTGTCTATATATATATATATATATATATATATATATATATATATCTATTTATCTATCTTTCATTCTATCTATCTCTCTCTCTATCTGTCAATCAATTAATCAATCTATCAATCTATCAATCTATCTATCTATGCGTATATCTATATTTCTATCTATTTTTATGTCTATATATCTATCATACAACCTGTCTATCTATCAATCAATATGTCTATCTATATGTCTTACTATCTATCTATCTATATGCCTATCTATCTATCTATCTATCTCTATGCCTATCTATCTATCTATCTAACTATCTAACAAATTGTTTATCTTTATGTCTATCTATCTATTTATCCATCTATTTCAAAGTCTATCTTTATTTATACTATCTATCTATTTCTGTATATATATATATATTTCTATCTATTTGTATAACTATTTATCAATCTATATATCTAAAAATATTACGATCTATCTATCTAATAATCTTACTATTTATCTATCTATATATCTAGCTATCTTTTTCTCTATGTATCTATATATTTATATATGTATCTATCTAACTATCTATCTATCAATCTATCTATCTAATTGCCTATCAATTTATCTATCAATCTATCTACCAATCCATCTATCAATCTATCTACCAATCCATCTATCAATCTATCTATTAATATGCATATCAATCTATTATAAATCTATCTATCTATCAATTTATCTTTTATATATATATATATATATATTTGTTTGTCTATCTATCTGTTTATCTATTAATCTATCTATATATCTATCTATCTTTCGACTTGTCTATCTATCTGCCTAACTATTTGTCTATTTATCTTTCTATCTATCTATTTATCTATATATCTGTCTATCTATCATTCTACCTATCTTTCTATCTTTCTTTCTACCTACCTATCTATCTTTCTATAGGTCTATCTAACTCTCTATCTATCTATATGTTTATCTATGTATTTATTTGTCTAATAATCTATCTATCTATTTGTCTATCTATCTATTTATCTTTTTGTCTATCTATCTGTTTATCAATTTAACTAACTTTCTATATATCTTTCTAGCTATCCATATATTTATTAATCTATCTATCAATTTGTCTCTCAATCTATCTATCTATTTGTTTATCTGCCTGTCTATATATCTATTTGAATTTCTATCTATCTATCTATCTATTTGTGTATATATCTATCTATCTATCTATATTTTTATTTATCTATCTATTAGTCTGTATATATTTCTATCTATCATTCTATTTATCTATCTATCTTTTTGTTTACCTACTTATCTATATATCTGTCTATCTATCTATCCATCTATCTATCTATATATCTATATGTATGTCTATATGTCTATATATCTATCTGTCTATTTCTCTATCTATCTATCTATCTATCTATTTGTATGTTATCTTTATGTCTATTTATCTATCTATTTATTTATTTATTTCTCTATCTATCTATCTATCTATCTATTTATCTATATGACTATTTTTCTTTCTATCTTCGTGTCTATCTATTTGTGTATATTTCTATATATATGTCTATCTATATCTCTATCTATTAGTCTTTCTAATTTTCTCTCTGTCTATTTATTTTTCTATTAATCTTTCTATCCATATATCTGTTTGAATATTTGTCTATCAACCAATCAATATTTCTATCTATCTATCTATCTACATATCTATCTTTCTTTCTTTCTATCTATCAAACTAACTATCTATCTATCTATCTATGTGTCTACATATCTATCTATTTGTCAAATAATATACATATCTTTTTGTCTATCTATATATCTTTCAATTTATTTATCTCTCTATCTATTTATCTGGCTATCTATCTATTTATCTATCTATTTATTTATCTATTTCTCTCTCTATATATTATCTATCATTTTATCTATCAATCTATCTATCAACTGTCTATCAATCTGTATATCAAACAATCTATTTATTTGTCTATCTATCTATCAATAAATCTATCTGTCTGTCTATCAATTTATCTATCAATCTATCTATCAATTAGTCTATCAAACTATCTATCTATATGTCAATTTGTCTTTCTATAGTCAATTTATCTGTCTTTTTATTTGTTTATTTTTTTAATATCTATTTAACTTTTTGTCTGTCTATCTAGTAGTTTGTCTATGTGTCTGCCTGCTTGAGTATCTTTCTGCCTTGCTGCCTGTCTATCTATATTTCTGTGTGGAGATCTGTTTGTCTATTTGCCTATATATCTATTTATTTGTCTTTCTATCTTTCTATCTATCTTTTTGTCTATATATATATATATATATATATCAATTTAACTTTCTATATGTCTATCTATCTATATATTTACTTGTCTATCTATCTATATATTTATCTATCAACCAATCTAACTAACTAACTATCTATCTATTTATTTGTATATCTTTATATCTATGTTTACCTATCTTTCTATCTATCTATCGATTTATATATCTATCTATATGTCTATCTATATTTTATCTATATATTTATATATCTGCATATCTATCTATCTACTTGTCTATCAATCTATCATTCAATCTGTCTAACTACTTATCAATTTATCTTTCTATATAACTATCTCTCTATCTTTCTTCCTGCCTATTAATCTATCTATCTATATATCTATCTATATGTATATATATCTATTTATCTATCTAACTATCTATGTATTTGTCTATCTATCTATCTAACTACCTATCTATCTGTGTATCGATCTATTTGTATATCTATCTATCATTCTATATGGCTATCTTGATCTATGTGTAATTGTCTTTATGTCTTCCTATCTATGTGTCTATCTATCTATCTGTCTGTATGTCGATCTATCTATCTATATATTTATATATCTTTAAATCTATTTGTCTATCGGTTTATTTTCTATTTGTCTATATATCATCTATCTATCTTTTTAACTATCTATCTGTCTATATGTCTATCTATCTATAAGTTATTTATTTATTTGTCTATATAACTATTTGTTTATCTGTCTATTAATCTATCTATCTATTTTTTGTCTAAATGATTATATGTCTATCTATCAATATTTGTAAGTATCTAAGTGCTTCTCTTTCTATTTGTATAACTATCTATATTTCAATCTATCTATCTATATAACTATTAGTCTATCGATAAATCTATCTATGTGTCTATCTATCTATAAATCTATGTAACTATCTATTATCTATCTATCTGTTTGTCTATCTATCTATTTACTTGTCTATCTATTTATTTATCTATCTATCTAGTTGTCTATCCATCTATCTATTTATCTATCTATCTATCAATCAACAAATCTATATATCTATCTATTTGTCTATTTATCAATCAATCTATTTGTCTGTCTATCTATCTATCTATCTATATGTCTATCAATATTTTTATCTATTTAAATATCTATCTGTCTATATATCTCTATAATTATCAATCTATTGGTCTATCAATCTGTCTAACTATCTATCTATTTATCTCTCAATATAATAATCTTTCTAACTTTCTTTCTGCTTATTAATCTATCTATTTATCTGTATATCTATCTATTTATCAATCAATCAATCTATCTATCTATCTATCTGTGTCTCTATCTATCTATCTATCTATATGTCTATCTATCTATCTATCTATTTGTCTAATAATCTATTTATCTATATATATGATTATCTATGTATTTGTATATATATATGTTTATCTATCTATCTATCTATCTATCTATCAATCTATCTATTTATTTATCTTTCTGCTTATCTAAGTATTTGTGTATCTATCTATCTATATACCTATCTATTTGTCTATAAATCTATTTGTATATCCCTCTATCATTCTATATGGCTATCTTGCTCTATGTGTAATTGTCTTTATGTCTATCTATCTATGTGTCCATCTATCTATCTATCTATCTGTCTATATGTTTGTCTATTTATCTATCTATCTTTATTTTTGTATATCTTTCTATCTATTTGTCCCTCTTTGTATTTTTTATTTGTCTATAAATCTATCTTTCTATATATCTTTATAACTATCTATCTGACTATTTTTCTATCTATTTATCAGCTATTTATATATCTATCTATATATCTATTTGTTTATATGTCTATCTATCTATCTATTTTTTTGTCTAAATGATTATATGTCTAACTATCAATAATTAAAAGTTTCTATGTGTTATTCTTTCATTCTGTCTAACTATCTATCTTTGAAATTTCTATCTATCTATCTATACAATTGTCTGACTATCTTTCTAACTATTAGTCTATCGATAAATTGATCTATTTATCTATCTATCTATATATCTATTTAGCTATCTATTTATCTATCTATGTATTTGTCTGTCTATTATCTATCTATCTATATGTTTATTTATCTATATATCTATCTGTAAATCTCTATATATCTATCTTTGCAATTATTTATCTATTTTTCTATCTATCTTTATGTCAATCTGTTAATCTATGATTTTATCTATCTGATTATCTATCTATCTATCAAACTAGCTAATAATCTATTAGTTTATATATCTACCTATCAATTTGTCTAACTATCTAACTAAATATCTATTTTTATATCTATATGTCTAATGTCGATATATCTCTCTAACTTTCTAATTATCATACTTTTTATTAGTCTATCCATTTATCTTAATTGTACATGTCTATCTATCTATCAATTTATCTGTTTCACTATATAACTATCTATCTATCTATTTGTTTATTTATCTATCTAGTTGTCTAGTTATCTATCTATTTATCTATTTAACTATCTATCTTTTTGCCTATACATCTATCTATCTGTCTATCTTCAAATATGCTTACTCTCTCTCTCTCTCTCTATCCTACTATATGTTAATCTTTCAATATGTCTATATGTGAATCTTATTATCCATGCATCTTTCTTTCTATCAAAATATTTATCTATCTATCTATCTGTCTATCTATCTATCTATCTATCTTTCTTTCTTTATGTTTATCTATCTACCTATTTATCTATCTATCAGTTTTTATTTCTATTTGTCTATATATCTATAAATTTTTTATCCATATATGTGTGTATGTATCTTTCTATCTATCTAGCTATGTTTCTATCTACTAATCTATATTTTTCCTATCTATCTATCTATTTATCTATCTATCTGTCTGTCTAACTATATAACTATAAATCTAACATTTGATCTGTCTATATATCTATCTTTTTATCTTTCAATCTATCTATTTTTTATTTGTATATATGACTATCTCTCTATTTGCCTATTTGTCTATCTACCTATATGTCTAATTGACTATCTATCTGCTTGTCACACTTTGTATCTATCTTTCTTTCAATTACATGTGTGTCTATCTATATATTTATCTATCTATCTATCTGTATGTCTATCAATATATATATATATATATATATATATATATATATATATATATATATATGTCTATCTATCTATCTTAATAACTATCTATTTATCGATTTGTCTATCTGTATATGTTTCTATATATCTTTACGTCTACTTGTTTCTCTATCTATATATTTATTTGTTATTTGTGTATCTTTCTATTTCTTATTGGTCAATCTTTGTATTCGTTTATTTGTTTATCTATCTATCTATTTATGTATTTATCGGTCTACCAATCTACCTTTCTATCTATCTATCTATCTATTCATCTATTAGACTATCAATCTATCTATCTATCTATCTGCCTATAAGGCTATCTATGTGTATATCTTTTTTTCCATCTATCTAACTATCTATTAATCTATCTGTATGTCTATCTTTCTATTTACCTATCTCTATCTATTTATCTCTCTATCTTTTAGTATATAATTTTATTAGTCTAGTTGACTATTAATAAATCAATCAATTAATTAATATATATTTCAATCTATCTTTCTGTCTAACTATCAATTTGTAAATCAATGTATCTATTTATCTATCTAAATATCCAATTATCTATTAGTCTATCACTATATAAGTCTATTATTTTATTAGTTTATCTGACTATTTATTTATCTATCAAATTTTCCATGTGTCTATATATCTATCATAAAACTATCAATTAATATGCCTATTTACCTATCTGACTGTCTAAATATGATTTTATGTGTCGATCTATCTATTTTTTTATCTATCTATTTATCTACCTATTTATCCATCTTTATATCTATCTATCAATCTTTCTTTCTATTTATCTATACATCTATTTATCTATCTATCTGGGTAACTGTCTATCTATCTATCTGATAATTTGTCTATATGTCTATATTTCTATCTCGCTATATGCCTTTTATTTTATCAATCTATAAGTCTATGTGTTTATATATCTATCTATCTATCTATCTAATTGTTTATATGTCTATTTGTCTCTATGTCTATCTGGCTATCTATATATCTATTTATCTTTCTATATATATATATATATATCAATTTGTCTATTAATTTATTTATTTATTTATCTATCTATCAATTAAAATATGAATCTTTATATCTATCTATCAGTCTATCTATCTATATTTCTATCTATCTATCTATCTATCAATCTATTTGTCTAAATGTCTATGTCTATCTATAAATATATGTAACTATCTAACTATCTATTTTTCTACCTGTCTATCCATCTAACAGTTTAACTATTTTTATGTCTATCAGTCTATTAGTCAATTTGTCTATCTATCTATATATATACATATCCTATCAATCTATCAATATGTATATCTATCTATTTTTTTGTCTATCTATCAATCTATTTATCTATCTATCTAGCTAGCTATCTATCTTTCTATATATATGTCTGTCTATCTTTCTATCTATATAATAGTCGATCGATCTATCTATCAATCTATCTTACTATCTATCTATATATTTATCTATCTGTGTATCTATCTATTTGATTTCCAGTCTATCTATCAATATGTCTATCTATCTATCTATCTATCTATTTGTCTAACAATCTATATGTCTATGTCTTTATCTATATATCTGTCTATCTAACAATCTTTATATCAATATATTTGTCCATATGACTAACTTTATATTTGTCTATTTATTTATCTGTCTATGTATTTACTTTTCTAGCTATCTATGTATCTTTTCGTCTATCTATCAATATGCCAATCTTTCAATCTATCTATCTAATTATTTTTCTATCTAATTCACTAACTAACTAATAATCAATCTGTTTATTTGTCTATATGTCTAACTATTTTACTATCTTTCTGTCAATTAGTTTATAAGTCTATTTATCTTCTGTCTTTCTTACTATATGTCTATGTGTATGTCTATCTAACTATTTATTTGTCTATTTATCTATTTGTTTATCAGCCTATTTGTCTATTTATCTATTTGTCAATCTATCTATTAGTATATTTGTCTATCTTTCTATCTATCTATTTGTATATCTGTATATCTTTATATCTATCTATCTGTCTCTTTTTCTATATCTCCATCTATTAATTTATCATTCTATCTATATGTTTGTATGATTATCTATCTATCTATATAATTGTCTAACAGTCTACTTTTCTATCTATATATTTATATATATGGCTATCTACTAAACTATCTAACCGTATATTAATATATTAGTATAATTGTCTATCTGCCAATCTATGTGTCTATTTATGTCTCTATATTTCTATGTGTCTATTTATCTTTCTATTTATATATTAGTATAATTAATATATATATATACATCTATAAGACCATCTATGTGTCTGTCTAACTATGTTTCTATCTATTTGTTTATCAATGTATCTATCAAACTATCTATTATCTACATATCTATCTATTTCTATATCTATCAATCTATTTATATATCTATATGTATATCTATCTATCTATCTATCTTTCTATGTATATATCTATCTATCTATATTTTTATCTATCAACATGTCTATCTATCAATCTACAATCTATTTATCTATATATTTACATATCTATCTATCTATTAATCAAATTGTCTAACTATCTAAATATTTAACTATCTATCTATTTATCTATCTATTTGTGTATATATCTATATATCTATATATCGATGTATATATATACCTATCTTCTAATCTGGCTAATTGTCTATCTATCTATATATTTGTCTATCTGACTATCTTTAAATTAATCTATTCGACTATCTAAGTGTCTATCTGTCTATGTGTCTATATGTATATCTATTTTTCTATATGTCTATCTACATATATATATATATATATATTGTGTATCTATCTATCTATATATCTATCTATTTATATATATATATCTGTGTCAATATATCTATCTTTATAACTATCTATCTTTTACTCTATCTATCTGTCAAACTATCAATCTTTTTTGTATTTTACTCTATCAGGTCTATAAGTCAATTAATATATATATATATATATGTGTGTGTGTGTGTGTGTGTGTGTGTGTCTATCTATCTGTATATCAATCTATTTTTATATTTATCTATGTGTCAATCTATCTATCTATATAACTATCTATCTTTCAATCAACCTATCTGTCTAACTATCTATCTTTTTTGTATTTTACTCCATCAGTCTATAAGTCAATTAATATATATATATATATATATATATATATATATATTCTATCTATCAGTCTAATTGTCAATTTGAATATTGATATATATATATTTATCTAACTAACTATCCAAATATCTATTAGTGTATCAGTCTATCACTTTATAAGCCAATATATCTATTTATTTTTTTATCTATCATTCTATTTTTCTACATGTGTATATATCAATCTTTCTTACTTTCTATCTATTTATTTTCCTATCACTCTATATGTTTATCTGTTTATATAACTATTTGGATATCTTTCTATAGGTATTTCTATATTTCTTTTTATATGTATATTTGTCTATCTATCTATTTATCTATCTATCTATATATCTCATTATTTATCTAAATGTCTAACTATCTATCTCTCTATCTATCTATCTCTATAACTATCTAACTAACTATTTTCTATCTATCTATTAGTCTATCTATCCATTTGATTATCTATATATATGTTTATGTGTCTATATATATATATATATATATATATATATATATATATATATATATATATATATCTATCTATCTATCTTTCTATATCTATATATCTATCTATCTATCTATTTATTAATCTATCTACCTACCTACCTATCTATCTATCTATCTATTGGTCTATATGGCTATGTCTCTATATCTATATCTACCTTTTAGTTTATTTGTATATAAGTCTATGTATCTATCTATCAAAATATTTAATTGTCTATCAATTTATCTTTATATTTATCTATCTATTGTCAATCTATATGAATATCTATCTATCTATCTATCTATCTATCTATCTATTATCTATCTATCAGTTTATCTATCTATCTGTCTATCTATCTAACTATCTATTTCTCTATAGGTCTATATGTCTATCTATCAAAATATATAACTATTTATTTGTCTATCTATCAAACTAATTAACTATTTTTTTATAAATATTTCTAACAATAAATCAGTGTGTATATATATATATCCATCTATAAATATGACTATTTATATATTTCTATGTCTATCTATCTATTTATCTATCTATCTATCTATATATATATATATATGTCTATCTATATATCTGTCTGTGCATTTATTTATCTATTTATCTATATGTCTGTCTAATTATCTATCTAAATGTCTATTTTTTATAAATCTTTTTGTCTATCTGTCTATATATATATATATATATATATATATCTATCTATCAATCTATTTATCTATTTATGCATCTATGTTTTTATTAGTCTTTTAGAATATAAGTCTATATATTTATCTATCTAACTGTCTATTTATCAATCTATATATTTGTCTAACTATATATATGACTATCTCTTTATCTGGATATCTATCGATTTGTCTTTCTTTCTATCTATATATGTCTATTTGTTTTACTTTCTATTTATCTATCTATCTAACTATCTATGTATCTAATTTTTTATATATCAAACTATCTATCTATTTATCTTTCTATCTATCTAATTCACTAACTAATTAACAATCTATTTGTCACGTGTCTATCTGTCAATTTTTCTATCTGTTTAATTATTTAACTTTTTGTTTCTCTAATAGTCTATCTATCTATTTGTCTGTCTATCTTTCTTTCTATATGTCTATATGTATGTCTATATGTATGTCTATCTACCTATTTATTCATCTATGTATATATCTAACTTTTTATTTATGTGTCTATATGTCTATCTTATAATATATCAATCTACCTATATGTCTACTCTCAATCTATCCATCTGTATATCTATCTATCTTTTCATCTTTCTATTTGTCTATCTATCTATTTGTCTATTTATCTTTCTATCTATCAATTTATTAATCTATCTATATATCTATGTCTATTAGTATATCTATATAATAGTGTAACTATCTAATCGTCTATATATCAATTTATCTATCCATCTATTTATCAAATTATATAATTGCCTTTTAGTCTATCTTTCTAATTGTCTATCTGTTTATCTATTTATGGCAATATTTTTAAATGTTTCTATCTATATATCAGTATATTGGTCAATCTATCTATCTATCCTATGTTTATTTTTCTGTCTATCTAATAATTAATGTATGTACCTTTCTATTTATATGGCTATTTGTCTATCTCTCTATGTTTCAATGTGTTTACCGATCTATCTATCTATCGGTATATCTATCTATCATTCTATCTATATATCTATCTATCTATATATCTATCTCTCTTCCTATCTATCTATCTGTCTATTTATATATCTTTATATCTATAAATCTATAAATCTATAAATCTATAAATCTATAAATCTATCTATCTATCTATCTATCAGTCTATCGATCAATCAATCAATCTTTCTTTCTTTCTTTCTATTTCTCTATCTATCTATATTTATGTATATCAAACTATGTGTCTATCTATCTAAGTATCTATGATTTGTTTATCTATTTATCCCCATATTTATCTATCTATCAATTTACTTTTAACTAAATACTTAGCTATCTATCTATTTATGTAATTATTTATAAATCTATAAATCTATATATCAGTATATATATCTATATATCTACTTATATTCTAATCTGGTTATCTGTTTATCTATCTATATGTCTATTTGACTATCTATGTATCAATCTATTTGACTATCTATCTATCTATCTATCTAACTATTTAACTATCTCTCTATCTAAATTTTAATCTATCTACCTATCTATCTATTTGTCTATCTATCTATCTATCTTTATATCTCCCCATCTATCAATCTGCATGTCTCTATATCTATCTATCTATCTATCTATTTATCTATCTATATATCGATCTATCTGTTTATCTATCAATTTAGCTCTCTAACTTTTGATTTGTCAATAAATCTATCTATATTTCTTTTTATCTATCTATATGTCTATTTGTTTATTTGTATATCTACCTATTAGTATATTTAGGTATCTATCAATCTTTATATCTATCTATCTGCCTATCTATCTCTCTATATGTCCATCTATGTATCTTTTTATCTATCTATCTTTTTATATGTTTACCTATCTTTCTATATGTCTATTTGTATATCTATCTAGCTATCAATCTAAGTGCATATCTATTTGTATGTGTATCTGTCTATTTGTCTATCTACATATCTATCTATATACCTGTCTATCTGGCGATTTGATAATTTGTCTATCTATCTATCTTTTTATCTATCTATCTATCTATCTATCTATTTATCTCTTTATTTGTCGATCTATCTATTTATCATTCTATAGAGTTTTATATCTATCAATATGTCTATCTATCTTTCTGTCTATCTCTTTATCTTTTTATCTATCTATTTGCCAAGCCATATTTCTTCCTATCTTTATATCTATCTATCCTATAATTTATCTATATATATATATATATATATATATATTTTTCTATCTACATATCTATTTAACTATCTATCTGTTTGTCTATTTGTCTATTTGTCTATTTATCTATCTTTTTATAAATCAATCAATCATTCTGTCTATCTATCTATCTGTCTGTCTGCTTATCTATCTATCTATCTGTGTATCTATCTATTTATCTATCTATCTATCTATATATCTACCTGTCTATATATCTAGCTGTATATCTATCTATTTGTCTATTTATCTATTTCTGTGTGTGTGTGTGTATGATATTTGTCTATATGTCTCTTTATCTAAATATCTAATTATCTATTTGTCTATTCGTCTATTAGTCTATAAGTATATTTCTTTATATGTGAATCTATTTATCATTATATGTATCTTTATGTCTATGTTTCCATATATCTATCTATCGCTCTATATATCTATATATTTGTATATATGTCTATGTGTCTAGATGTCTATCTATCTATTTGTTTGTCTAACTAACTAACTTTCTATCTCTATAAATGTCTATTAGTCTATTAGTCTATCTTTTTTTTCTAGCTATCAATCTAGTTTTCTATCTGTCTGTTTGTATGTTTGTCAATCTGCCTATCTATCTATCTATTAATATATTTATCTATCTATTAATCAATCTATATATATATATATATATATATATATATATTTATCTATCTATCCATATATCTATTATTTATCTTTCTATCTTTCTATATATTTATTTATCTTTCTATCTAACTTTTTGTCTATCTATCTCTATATCTATTTTTCTATCTATCAATCTATCTAATCTATTTGTTATTCTATTAATCAATAAAACTATCTAGCTATCTATATATCACTCTGTCTATCTTTTTTTCTTTCTATCTATCTATCTTTTTGTCTATCAATATATCTATCTGTCTATCTGTATATCTATCCATTTAGTCTATTTGTCTAACTATCTATCTATCTATATGTCTATCTATCTATCGACTATATATTTATGTATCTATCTTTTTCCCTATCTATTTTTCTATTTATCTAATTATTTAGGTCTATCAATTTATGTATATATTTGTATATATATCTATATATTTATATATCAATGTATATATTTACCTATCTTCTAAATGGCTATTTGTCTATCTACCTATCAATATATCAATCTGACTATGTATCTATTAATCTATTTAACTAACTAACTAATTTTATATCTATGTGTCTATCTATCTATATGTCGATCAATCAATCTATCTATATGTCTATATGTGCATCTATTTATCTATCTAGCTATATATATATATATATATATATATATATATATATATCTATTTATCTATCTATTTATCTATGTGTATATTTGTTTGTGTCAATCTATCTAACTATGTAACTATCTATCTTTTGATCTATCTATCTGTCTAACAATCTATCTTTTATTTTTTAGTTTATTAGTCTATATGACAATAAATCAAACAATCGGTCTATATATCTATCTATCTATTTATCTGTCAATCTAACTATCTATTTGTGTATCCAAATATCTGTTTATCTATATAATTATCTAAATATCTATTAGTCTATTAATCTATCCGTTTATAAGTCAAATCTATCTATTTATTTAAGTATCGATCTTTGTATTATTCTATCTTTGTATATATCTATCTATCTATCATTCTTTCTATCGATATATTTTCCTAACTATCTATCAATCATTCTTTCTATCTATCTATTTTTATATTTATCTATCTGTTTATCTATATATCTACTTATTTTTCCATCAATCTATCTAACTATTTGTCTATCTTTTTATATGTAAATTTAATCTATTTGTCCATCAATCAGTCTATCTATATATCTATCTTACTATAGAACTATCTATTTTTCTATCAGTCTATTAGTCTATCTATTTGATTTTCTATATACATGTTTATGTGTCTATCTATCTATTTTCTATATATATATATATATATGTTTATCTGTCTATCTATCTATATTTCTTTCTATTAATCAATCTATCTATTTATCATTCTATCTGCCAACATGTCAATCTATTTTTATTTCTATCTTTCTAACTGTCTATCTATCTTTCCATATATTTGTATATTTGGCTATATCTTTATATCTCTATCTACCTTTGAGTTTATCAGTCTATATGTCTATGAATCTTTCTATTAATAGTTCTAATTGTCTATATGTCTATCTGTCTATATATTTTAATTTCTATCTATCTATCCATCTGTATATATGTCTTTTTGTAATCTATTTATTGGTCTATATATTTTATGCATATCTATCTAGATATGTATTTCTATATATTAATATATGTCTATATATCAATCTATGTTACTATTTATTTGTTAATTTTTCTAACTATTTAAATGTTTTTCTACTGATCTATCTATCCATAAATCTATAAATATTATATATATATATATATATATACATCTATCAATATGTATATCTATTTATTTGTATGGCTATCTATTTGTTTATATATCTATCTATCTATCTATATGTTTATCCATATATCTTTCTATCTATATGTCCTAATGTTTATATATCTATCTGTCAGTCAATCTATCTATCTATGTATCTATTTATCTATCTATCTATTTGTCTATTATCCTATCTAATAATCTGGCTATCTATATATTTATCTAACAGTCTATGTATCTATCTCTATGTTTATATATATATATTTTTCTAACTATCTATATGTCTATAGATTTATCTATATATCTATCGATTTATCTATCATTCTATCTATATATCTGTCTATATGTATAACTTTATATTTGTATATTTATCTATCTATATATGTATCTATTTTTCTATCTTTCAATCTATCAATATGTCAATCTATCAATCTATTTATCTTTCTATTTATCTAATTTACTAACTAACTAATAATCTATCTGTATATCTATCTAATCACTAACTTACTAATAATTAATCTATCTTTCTCTCTGTCAATCTATTTGTCTATCAATCTAACTATTTAACTTTACTTCTGTCAATTAGTCTATCTATCTATCTATCATTCAGTTTATCTATTGATATGTCTATCTATATATCTATCTATATAGTTATTCATCTTTTTATCTATCTTTCTATTTGTTTAATTATCTATATGTTTATCAATATATCAATCTATCTGTCTATCTATCTATCTATCATTTAATCTATTTATATGTCTATGTCTATGTCTATTGATCTATCTATCTATAGGTCTATATATATTTATATTGGTCTATCTATCTATTTTTCTATCTATCTATCTATCTATCTGTCTATTTGTATATCGATCTATCTATCTATTTATCTATCTATCTTTCTTTCTTTATGTCTATCTGTCTATATGTATATCTATTTAACTATCTATGATTTGTTTATCTATCTATCCCCATATCTATCTATCTATTTATCTATCTATCTAAAAATGTTGGTATCTATATATTTATCTATCTATTTGTGGATATATCTATATATCTATCTATATATCAACCTATATTCTTATCTTACTATCTATCTATATATCTATATGTCTATCTAAGTATTTTTCTATTAATCTATTTGTCTATCTATCTATCTATCTATATGTCTATCTATCTATAAGCCAATCTATCTATATACCATTTAATTTATTTGTCTAATAATCTATCTATATATCTCCCAATCTTTCGATTTGTATATCTGTATATCTATCTATATGTATATCTATTTATCTATATATCATTCTATCAATTTATCTATTAATATATCTATTTTTCTATCTATCTATTTATATATCTTTATATCTGTATATATGTCTATTTATCTATCTATCTGTCTAGTATATTATACTATTTGTTAATTTGTTTATCTATATATTTATCATTCTATGTATCTATCTATCTGTTTATCAATGTATATGTCTATCTATGTATCTTTGTATCTATCTATCTATATGTCTACTTGTCTTTTTATCTATCTATTTGTGTGTATATATATATATATGTCAATATTTCTATCTATTTATCCGTCAATCTATCTAAGTGTTCATCTATCCCTATGTCTATTTGTCTACTTGCTTATCTATCTATCTTTTTATTTATTTATCTATCTATCTATCTATCTCGCTCTCTATATGTCTATGTGTCAATTTTACTTATCTGACTATCTGGGTATCTATCTATTTGTCTATCTATCTATCAATCAATCTATCTATTTGAATATCTTTTTAACTCTCTATTTTTCAATCTATCTATTTATCAATCTATATCTGTATATCTATCTATATGTCAATATGTCTATCTGTCTATATATTTATCTCTTTATCTTTCAATCTGTCTATTTGGCCATCCATATATCCATTTATCTTTGTATCTATCTATATTTCTATCTATCAATCTATCTAATTATCTATCTATCTATCTATTTGACTATCTGTCAATATATCTAACTATCTATCTATCTATCTAATTATCTATCAATATATCTATATATCTAATTGTCTATCTGTCTATATGTGTATATATCTATTTGAATATGTGTCTATTTATTTATTTATTTATCTATCTGACTATCTGTCTATGTGTCTATTTGTCTATTTATCTAATTATCTATTTGTATACTTTCCTATTAGTCTATAAATATATTTGTCTATCTATGAATCTATCTATCAGTGTATGTATCGTTATGTTTATGTGTCTATCTATCTATCTATCTATCTATCGATCTATCAATGTATCTATTTGTCTATGTGTCTACATGTCTATCTATCAATTAAACTATCCATTTATCTATCTATTTTTCTATATATCTATCTATCTATTAGTTTATATGTGAATTTGTTTATGTGTCTATTTGTCTATCTATATTTTTATTTGACTCTCTTTCTATTTGTCTATTTATCTATCTATCTAGTTATCAATCAATTTATTTGTCTATCTGTCTTTATATCTAGGTATCTTTCTATTTATGAATCTGTCAATATATCTATCTTTTTATTTGTATAATTATCTAACTTTCTAAATATCTTTCTTTATATCTAACTCTCTCTCTCTCTCTCTCTTTCTCTCTGTTTATCTATATATACATATATCTATCTCTGTATCTATCTATCTTTTTGCCTATCTAACTATCTATATTTCTATCTATCTATATGTCTATCATTCTATTTGTCTATTTATCTATCTATCTATATGTCTCTCTATTTATCTAACTATCTATCTATCTTTCTTTCTTTCTATCTATTTATGTCTTTTAGTCTATAAGTCTATCAACCTTTGTGTTTATGTGTCTATTTATTTTTTAGTCTATCTTTCTAATTGTCGATGCGTCTATGTGTCTATCTATCTATCTATATATGTCTTTCTGCTCATCTTTCTAATTATATATCTAGTGAGCTAAGATCCATATTTTACTCAACTTTAAGTCATCTTTGGCATGACACTTAAAATTACGACATTTAGGTTGGTAACTCTTACCAATTACATCTAGCTCAATTCTTAGATGTTTATGTGATTTTGACATCATATGTCCCCGCATGTTTTAATCCCATCTAATGCCATTAGGACAAAAACTATTTTAATAGCATAATAAAGCTAAACCATTTTTAATCATTTGGGTAGTACCATTACTAATCTTTACTTACTAATGTCACATTATTTACTTCTACTATGCTAGAACCCACATTAAGGTGATAAAAGGTTTGCCAAGTGTTTAAATATAGATGACATGTTAACATTAAACATTATGTGAGGGATCTTGATTGATTTTAATTTCAATTAATAGATCTTATCATATATCTTGTATCAACTACCCATGTAACATTTTACATAGCTTCTCATGCATGCATATAATAAACATGTCATAGTATGGCCTTAAACTAGATAGATCTCCACAAGCCAATATGAAGATCAATAGTTATTAATCCTATGTAGTAATAAGCAGCTCCATAAAGTTGATTTGACGATGAACTTGCACATATACACCTAGCTCCTCCATCATCATGATTGGATTGCATGACTTCAAATGGTTTGCATTATCTCTCTATTTTTATTACAATAATTAAAAAATTACAATAAAATAAAAATGGCATGCAAGCCATATTTAATAATTACAACCCTTGACAAAAAATATAATACTCTACCAAACACTTTGGTTAAAAAGGCCATACTTTGCACATGTGAAGCAATTTAACATGCAAAATATATAATATTATCAGATAGCATAAATAATTTTCATTAAAAGAAATAAATAATACTAATAGTGTATTTAAAAACAATTAAATTTATAAGGTTATGTAGAGTTGTTATGGTGGTTCCACTAGCTGGTTAGCTGGTGGGGTCAAGGGGGCCACCCTCACGGGGTAGGGGGTAGCACCCTAGGAAAAAAATTAAATTTCTATTGATTTTAGTAATAAATTTTCATTGATCTCATCAATAAATTTTCATTCATCTCATCAATAAATGTTCATTGATCTTATCAATAAATTTTTATTAATCTCATCAATAAATTTTGATTTATCTTATCAATAAATTTTTATTAATCTTATCAAAAATTTTCATTAATCTTATCAATACATTGTTATTAATCGCATTAATAAATTTTTTATTAGTATTATCAATAAAATTAAAATAAGGCAAAATCTATAATAATCACATTAAAACAACATATTCTATAATCTCATTTTACATTGGGCATATTTTGGCACCCCCATAAACAATAACTGATAAATCAAAATTAATATATGAATTTAGTCCATGTATTAATCTGATTAAGACAAAGCTAGAATCATATATCATGCTATTAAACACTTTATTGGTAATATCCAATTCGAATTCTCAATCATATTAACGAATTCTTTTAGGTTTCAGATTCAATCAATAAATGCCCCAACAAAACCTATTAACTATGTTGATCACACAAACCATAATATCACATATATTCAAAATTGAAAATCATGCTAGAATCATATACATCACATACATATACTAAAATGTGGCATTATTAGTTTTTATGAAAACACAAGTTCCTATGATACCACTGTTGGGGTTTCGGGTAGAATATCCAATCTAATTGGAATATAAATGCACAGAATCCATAATTTTTATTTCTTAACCCACCAAAGATCACATGTGATTCATATAAACACGAAGGAAGGGTAAACAAAATAAACCTTTTTTAGATCGATTCATCAAGCCTTCATAGTGTGCGTCATTGTTTATTCGAATCTTCAAAGGTATTGCCTTTGAGAAAAATGACCACCCTTTACAAGCATCCGCACATGAACAAATAATGAATGATCTTGTTGAATGCTAGTTCAGCTTCATTTTCTCAAAATGAAAGGGTTTCTATATCTTTTATATAAGATGACTGCTTGCATAAAATATGTCTCACATATATATATACAAGTCTGCTAAGATTTTATTCATAAATGAAATTAATTATAGATTTAAAACACTTTTAAATAATAAAAACTTTAATTCAAATCCTTAAAAATCACTTTTAAATGAATTTATTTATTAAAACTCAAGTTCAATGTAACAAAATTAATTATTTATTTAAATCACGAATTTAAACTTTCTCAAAATTAAATTCAAATTTAAATTATAACTAATTGTTTTTTGTGATTTAAAATAATCTCATCATTTAAAATTACTACAGAAAGTGAAAAATCATAACTATTATTATTTGTTCTTAATGTTCGACCCTATAGGTTCAATTAACATTAGCCATAGGCCTAAATCACATTTTGATCCTATAATTCATAAGTGGCCTTTAGCAAAACATAATGAAGACCCGAGTTAAATGAAAAACTCATGATCCGAGACAACCATAATATAGCTAATGACATATTGCTTTTATCTCATGATATCTTGATAGAATATAAGGCATGGACAAAGTCAACCTTATATCATTCTTTCTTTGATTACTTGAAAGCTGATTAGAATGGCTAAACAAATGATATTGATCTCCATCAATTTAGTTGAGCATGGGCAAGCATTTCTCATTCTTAATTATGGAGGGGACCCAGAGATATCTCTCTTATAATAAGAGGGATAAATTGAATCTTAATCATTCATATCTAACTACATTATTTTTATTATGTTCAAGTATAACCTTTATAGTAATCTGATTAAATACAATGTTTGATTATATTAAAACACAATATTCCTTATGCTGAGAACTACAGTGATTTGAGTTCAAAGGATTTAAAAACATAACTATTGGAGATTAACTTATGACTTTAATCCATGTATTAATCTCAAGATGAGTATGTCTAATTTTTGTTTTCAACAAATAGGTATAAATTTGATTTATATCTCATACACATATTCATCACATGAATATCAATAAAACATTATACTAATCTTATTTCATTTCTATTCCCATAACAATAAGCAAAAAGGGACATTTAGAAGAATTAATAATTTAATTAAACAATATTATATATAATAAATATGTAAATAATCACAATAATTAATTATCACAAATAGACAAAATACCATATCCATACAATAGGCCTAATTCACTATTACTAACATATATGTCAATATAACTATCTATCTATGTAATGATCTAACTATCAATTTTCTATCTATCTATTTATCCAACTGTCTATCATTCAAACTATCTAATTTTCTTTCTATCTATCTATGTATCAATCAATTTATCAATCTATCTACTTTTCTATCTATCTATGTGTTTATTTATGTATTTATATATCTATATATTTATCTATGTTTTTATCTCTATGTCAATCAATCAATCAAACTATCTATCTATCTTTTTATCTATCTATTTGTCTATATGTATATCTTTATAGATATATATATATATATATATATATATAACTAATTAGCTATCTATCTATCGGTCGATCTTTCTAACAATATATTTGTCTATCTATTTTCCTATCTACTAATGTGTATATCTATTTATATATCTAAATGTATTTATCTCAATCTTTCAATCTATCTATTTGAATATTTATTTATCTTTAAATTAGACTATATATCTATATATTTATATCTCGATCTTCTATTTGTCTATTTTCTATTTCAATAGTAATCTATCTATATATCTATCTATCTATTTCTCTATCTTTCTATCTACCTATTAGCCTGTCTATCTTTCTATTTATCAATCTATATATTTAACTATGTATCATTCCATCTATCTGTCTATTTATATATCTATAATTAGGTCTATCTATCTTCTATAAATCTATCAATTTCTCTATTAATATATCTATCTATATGCCTATTTGTGTGTATATATATATATATATAGTTATTTGGTTATCTGTCCATATGTCATTTTGTGTATCTTTTTACCTTTCTATCTATCTACTGATCTATCTATCTATGATCCTATCTGTCCATATATCTATCGGTCTATCTGTCAATCTATCTATTTGTGTGTGTGGATATATATATATATATATATATATATATATATATATATATATATATATATAAATATATCTATATATCTATCAATTTTTGTACCTATCAATATGTCTATCTATCTATCTATATGTCAATATGTCTATCTATATATGTATTTGTCTAACTATTTTACTATCTTTCTATCTATTTGTTTATCTCCCTAATCTATCTATTTGTCTATATGTCTATCTATCTATCTATATATCTATCTCTTTATCTGTCTATCTATCTAACAATTAAATTATCTATCTGTCAATATATCTATCTATCTTTCTATATATATATATATTTTTATCTATCTATCTATCTATTTATCTATCTGCCTATCTTCCTATCTATCAATTTATCTATCTGTCAATCTCTCTAACTCAATAACTCTATGTGTCTATGTATCTATCTATCTATTTATCTATCTATTTGTCTAATTGTTTATCTGTCTATTTGCATTTATGTCTATCTACCTATATTTTAATCTATCTATCTAACTAGCTATCTATCTATCCATATAGATGTATATCCATGTCGTTGTCTATTATATATCTTTCTATCTATCTATTTGTCTAAATGTCTATTTATAAATAAATAAATATATATATATATATATATATATATATATATATATATATATATATATATATACACATCAATCTATCTATTTTTCTATCTATCTAACTAACTATTTATATGTCTATCTATCTATATGACTATCTATCTATCTATCTTTTTATCTATATATTTATCTATCTATCTATCTATCTAACTATCTATTTTTCTACTTATTGATCTAACTATCTATAATTTGTCTATCTATCAATTTATCAATCTATCAATCTATCTTCTATCTATCGATCTATC
Organism: Sapria himalayana; assembly: GCA_029783825.1. Taxonomy (NCBI): domain Eukaryota; kingdom Viridiplantae; phylum Streptophyta; class Magnoliopsida; order Malpighiales; family Rafflesiaceae; genus Sapria; species Sapria himalayana. The sequence goes on from JAREIK010003775.1 coordinate 52,726, forward strand.
TTTATATTTTTATAATAGTTTATCAGTCTATAAATATATGAGTTTATCCACCACTCTATTTATCTTTCTATTTGTATGTCTATCTATCTAATTTTCTAAATATATATTTATCTATTTGTTTATCTATATTTTTTATTATATGTCTATTTGTCTACTAATCTTTATGTCTATATGTCTATCTTTCTATTTTCCTATCTATATTTTTATTTATCTATTTATATTTCAACCTATTAATTTGTCAATCAATCAATCTTTCTATTTGTCTATATCATAACGAGTCAAACAATATATATGTCTATTAATCAATTAAAGTATGTGTCTAACTATTTAACTATCTATCTATTTTTTTATGTTTATCTATATATCTATCTATCTATATATCTATCTAATTATCTTTTTCTCTAGCTATCTATCTATATATCTATCTATTTTTATATCTATTTTTCTATCTGTTTATTTATAAATCTATCAATCTATCTATCAATCTATCTGCCAATCTCTTTATCTATCTATTAGTCTATTAGTCTATAAGTCTCTTTATTATTCCATCAATTTCTCTATATATCAATCTATCTGTCTATCTATCTATTTGCCTAACTATCTATTTGGGTCAAACTATTTATTTGTCTATCTTTCTGTATATAGATCTATCTATCTATATATCTTTCAATCTATTATTCTATCTATCTAAATATCTTTTTTCTATATAATTCACTAACTGTTTAACTAACTATCTATATGTATAACTATTTAAAAGAGTATATATCTATTTGTCAATATGTATATCTATATATCTATCTATTTTTCTGTCTATATATATGTCTATCTATCTACCTAACTATATATTTGAATATCTATCTATCTATCTATTTATCTATATATTTGTCTATTTATTTCTCTATCAATCTATGAAACTTTCAATCTTTCTATCTATTTTGTATTTTTCTTTCTATCTGTCTATTAGTCTATTAGTTTATAAATCTTTGTATCATTCCATCTATTTATATGTCTATTAATCAATTTGCCTAACTATCTTTCTATGTCGATCTATCTATCTATCTTTCTCTCGATAGGTCTATATTTCTATCTATCTAACTATAAATCTAACTTTCTTTCTTTCAATTTGTGAATATATTAATCTTTCTTTCTTTCAATATTTCTATCAATCTAATTAACTATCTATCTATTTATCTATCTATATATTTATCTAACTATTTGTCTATCTATTTATCTATTTATCCACCTATCTATCAAGTTGTTTATCTTTCTATCTATTTGTTTATATGTCGATGTATCTATATATCTATGTTTCATTATATATATATATATATATATACTCTATCTGTCTATCTATCTATCTAATTTTCTATCTATCTATCTAGATGGAAATCAATATATATGTAGATCTATTTATCACTTTATCTATCAAATTGTCTAACTATCTAATTGCCTTTCACTCAATCAATCTATCAATCTATCTTTCTATTTACCAAACTATTTGACTATATGTTAGTCTATCGGTTTATTTGTCTATTTATCTATCTGTTATTTATGTATCTATCTATATGTCTATCTATCTATTTTTCTATCTTTCTATGTGTCTATATATCTATCTGACTATCTATCTATATGTCTATCTATCTATCTGACCATCTATCTATCTATATATCGATTTATCTATCTTTCTATATATTTATCGATCTATTCATCTGTCTATCTACCTATCCATATATTTATTTGTATATCTTTCTAGCTATCTATTTATCTATATGTCTATCTATCTATCTATCTTTTTCTATATATGTCTATCTTTCTATGGCTATATATATATATATATCAATCTATCTACTTATCTATCAATCTATCTTTATAATTATCTATCTATCAATCTATTTATCAATCTATCTATGTATATACCTCTCTATCTATTTATCTATATATGCACATATTTTTTAATCTACCTATCTACTTATCTATCAATCTGTCAATCATTTTATGTCTATCTGACTATATTCTCTATTTATTTATTTGACTATCTATTTATATATCAATCTATATGTCTATCTATCTATCTATCTATCTGTCGATCTATGTATTTATTTATTTATCTATCTAATTATATCTCTCTATCTACCGATATGCTTATCTATTTATATGTCTATTTTACTATCTAACTATCTCTCTATTTATATATATCTCAATGTCTCTCTATCTATGTAGCTATTTGTCTATCTGCTGATATGTATATCTAGCTATCTATCTATATATATATCTTTCTATCTTTCAATCATTATATCTGTCTATCAGTATATTTGTCTATATATCTATCATTTAATTGTATATATCTATATATCTCTTTACATATATGCCTATCTCTCTATCTATTTATTTGTAAATCTATATACCAATTTATTTGCATATCTGTATCTCGGTATATCTTTCTATCTTTTTCCATATGTGTAAATATATCTATCTATCAATCTGTTTCTATCTATTTATCTGACTATCAATCTTTCGGCATATCTATATATATAGTGACATAGTTTATAATGTATCTATATACCTATCTATCTTGCTATCTATCTATTTGGGTATCTATCAATCTACCTATCTGCATATGTATTTAATTTTTTACCTATCTATCTATCTATATATCTATATATATATATATCTATCTATGTGTATATATATTTATCTCACTTTTTGTCGATCTATCTATCTATAAATCTATAACTTTCTATATATCTCTATATCTATCTTCCTATCTTTCTAAATCATTATCTATCTATTTATCTTTTTGACTATTAGTATATCATTCGATATCTCTAACTATCTATTTATATATTAGTCTCTCAATATGTCTCTCTGTCATTTTATCAATTTGTCAATCTATCTATCTTTCTATCATTATATATATTTATCTATCTATCTATCTATTTGTATTTCTATCTATCTGTCTATCTATATATCTATCAATTTTCAATTTATCTATCTATATATCTATTTATCTATCCATCTATTTGTTCATCTATCTATGTGTCTATGTGTCTATCAATCAATCTGTCTATCTATTTGTCTCTCTTTCTACTTGTATATCTATTAATCAATCTATCTATTTGTCTATGTGTCTTTGTGTCTATGAGTTTAACTATGAATTTATCTATCTATCTATCTCTCTATCTATCTATATATCTATCAATCTATTTTTCTATATGTATATCTACCTATCTATCTATCTATTTTTCTATCTATCTAACTATCTATTTATATATCTATTAGTCTATTAGTTTTTCTATTTTTCTATCTATCTATATTTCTGATAGTTTATCTATCTATTAATCAATCTATCTTTATAGCTATCTATATTTCTATTTATTAATCTATCTATCTATCTATCTGTTTATTTTCCTATCTATCTATATGACCATCTATTTATTTGTTTATTTATCTAAATGCCTATATGTCTATCAATATAAATATGTAAATATCTAACAATTTATATTTATATCTGTCTATCTATCTAACTATTTATCTAAGGAACTATATAACTATCTATATATCTATATATCTATCTATCTGTCTATCTATCTATCTATATATCTATCTATATGTCAATTTGTTAATTTGGCAATATGTTTATTAGTTAATTTCTATATCATTCTATATATCTATGTGATTATCTAACTAATTTTCTATTTATTAGTCTATCAGTATATCAGTCTATCTGTCTATTTATCAATATATCTACTTCTATATCTATTTATCTAGATATCTATCTCTCTACTTATCTAAATATCTGCCTATATATTTATCTATCTATCTCTCTATGCATCAATCTTTATAACTATATGAATAACTACCTATATTCTAATCTACCTACCTATCTATCTATTTATTTGTATATCTATCTATCTATTTGACTATCTATATTAATATTAGTCAATCAATCCAACTATCTATATGTCTATCTTTATTTCTATCATTCTATTTGTATTTTTTGTCTTTATATATATATATATATATATATATATATATATATATATATATATATATATATATATTTGTCTTTCTCTCTATCTCCCAATCTACCTATCTGCCTTTCAATCTATCTAACTATCTATCTATTTATCTATGTATCTATCTGTCTATCTATTTATCTATCTATCTAGATATCTATCTTTCTTTCTTTCTATATTTTCGTCTATTTGTCTATGTGTCTATCTATCTATGTGTCTATCTATTTATATGTCTATCTATATATCTAGTTTTCTATCATTTGATTTGTCTATATTTCTATTTGTCTATTTACATATATATTTAGCTATCTATCTATCCATCTATCAATTTGGCTATCTAACAATCTCTTTATATTTTCTATCTATCTGCATATCTATCTTTTTATCTATCTATGTATTTATCAATCAATCTATCTATGTGTCCATATGTCAGTCTAAATATTTGGCTATCTATCTATTGATCTATCTATATATCTATATATCAATATATCTACTATCTATTTGTCTATGCATATATATATATATATATTATTATCTTCCTATTTGTCAATCAATTTATCTATCAATATATAAATATATATCAATCTATCTATATGTCCATATATTTATCGCTCTATCTATCAATCTTACTATTTCTCTATCATTCTATCTATATTTCTATACCTCTATCTGTCTATATCTCCATTTGTCTATTTATCTATCTCTCTATATGTCTTAATATCTATCAATCTCTCTAATTATCTATCATTGAATTTTTATGTATACCTAATTATTTGTCTATTTTTCTATTTATATATCTTTATTTCTATTTATCTAACTATTTGTCTATTATTCTATCTTTTTATATCTCTATATGTTTATCTATCTATCTATCTAACTATCCATCAATGTATTAGTCAATCTATGTATATATATATATTTATTTATTTATTTATTTATATCTACACATTTGTCTATATATCTATCTATCTATTTCTCTATCTTTCAATATTTCTCTATTTCTCTCATTCTTTCTATATTGAATATCTATTAACAATATATTCTATCTATCTATCAGTTTATCTATATATTTATCTATCTATCTATCTATTTATTTTTCTATATGTATATCTATATATATGTGTATCTATCATTCTAACAATGTGTCTATCTATCTTTATGTCTATATATCTATCAGTCTATCTATCAATCATTCATTCTATCTATTTATCATTCTTTTTTATCTATCTACCTATCTGTCTATCTGTTATTCTGTCAATCTTTATATTTGTCTATCTATCTATCTATCTATATATCTTTCTTTCTATCTTTCTATCTTTCTATCTTTCAATCCATCTATTATCTATCTATCTATTTATCTATCTATTTATCTATATATCTATTTATGTGTCTATCTATATATCTTTCTATCTCTCTATCTATCTGTCGATATATCTATATATCTATATATCTATATATCAATATATCTATCAATATGTATATCTATCTTTTTGCCTTTTTATCAATCTATCTATTTTTCTATCTATCTATCTACATTTTCTTCTATCTATCTATCTGTGTATTTGTTTATATGTCTATCTATCAATATGTATTTGTATATCTATCTGTGTATTTGTATATCTATCTGTGTATTTGTATTTGTCTATATGTCTATCTATCAATATGTATTTGTATATCTATAGGTGTATCTGTGTATTTATCTATCTATCTGTGTATTTGTATATCTATCTATATGTCTATCTATCTATATGTCTATATATCAATCTATCTATTTTCCTATCTAATTATCTATATATATGTTTATCTATCTATCTATCTATCTATGTGTATATCTATTTATCTCTCTATCTATTGATAATTAATTTGTCAATTTATATATGTATCTATCTATATGCCTTTTTGTTTATCTTTCAATATCTCTTTATGTCTATCTATCTATCTATTTGACTATTAGTCTATCTTTCTATATCTATATATGTCTTTCTTTCTCTATATGTGTATATCTATCTATCTATTTGTCTATCTTTCAATTAGTCAATATGTCTATCAATATTTCTATATATCTATATATCTTTTACGCTATATATCTATCTATCTATTTATCTGTGTATATATCTATCCATTTGCATATCTTTTTATCTATTTATCTTTCTATTTGTGTGTATATATATATATCTATCTATTTGTCTATCTATCTATTTGTCTATGTGTATATTTATCGATCCATCAATCTGTCTAGTATTCTATCTATCTATATGTCTATTTGTATATCTATATGTATGTCAAATTGTCTTTCTCTCTATCTGTCTATCCATGTTTCTGTATGTCAATCATTTTGACAACCTCTTTATCTATTTAACTAAAAATCTAAATATCTATCTATCTGTATATCTATCTATTTCTATGTCAAGCTATCCATCCATCTATCTATCTACCTAAATGTCTATCTATCAATCTATTTAGTATTCAATATGTCTATTTACTTCTATATCTATCTTCCAATCTATCTATCAGTCAATCAATATTCTTTCTATTTGTTTATTTGTAAATTTATCTAACTTTCTATCTGTCTATCTATCTATTTTTCTATTTATCTAACTATCAATCTATCTTTCTATCAATCTATTTGTCTATATGTCTATATAACTATCTATTTATCTGTCTATTTATAGGTCTATATATATATATATATCTATCTATCTATTTGTCTATCACTCTATTTTCAATCTGTTTATCATTCTATTTGTCTATCTCTCTATTTGTGTATCTATGTATCAATCTAACTACCAATCTAGCTATATGTCTATTTGTCAATTTTTCTAATTATCTATTTGTCTATCTATATAAATATTTATCTGTCTAAATGTCTATCTGTTTATCTACCTACCTATCTATCTATCTACTTATCTATCTATCAATCTGTCAATCTATCAATTTGTCAATCTATTAATCTATCTCTAAAACTTTTTATCTGCCTAACTATCTAATTATATTTATATCTATTAGTCATTAGTCATTTAGCATATAAGTCTTTTTATCTATCTCTCTCTCTCTATCTATTTATCTATCTTTCTATCTATCTATCTCTTTGTCTATCTATCTATATATTTATTTGTCTATCTATCTATCTATCATTATATCTATCTATCTATATGTCTATTTATTTATCTATCTATCATTTTATCTATATATCTATTTATATATCTATCTATTTATCTATATATCTATCTATCTATCTCTGTATTTTCTTTCTATATATCTAGATATATAAATATAAATATAAATATATATATATATATATATATATATATATATATATATATATATTTGTCTCTTTGTATGTATAGTTATTTGTATATCTATCTATCTATCAATTTATTATTCTGACTATTTATATATCTAATATATATATATATATGTCTAAATGTCTATCAATCTAAAAGTCTGTCTGTCCAAATGTATATCTATCTATTTATCTGTCTATTAGTTTATCTATTTTAATATCAATCTACCAATCTGTTATTCCTTTCTATCTATATTTTTATGTCTCACTATATTAGACTATTAGCATATCAGGCTATCTATCTATCTTTCTATCTATCTATATATCTGTCTGTCTATCTATATATCTATCTATTGGTATATCTTTCTATCTGTCTATCAACTATCTTTCTATCTATCTATCTATTTATATGTCTATCTATCGATATGTATATCTTTCTATATGTCGTTATATATATATATCTATCTAATTGTCTATCTATCTATCTTTTTATCTATCTATTTATCTTTTTGTCCATCTGTATATATATATATATATATATATCTATCTATCTATCTACTAAATCTATATTTGTCTATCTATATATCAATTTGTCTAAATGTTTAACTATCAAACTATCTATCTATCAATCTATCTATTTGGCTATGTAATATCTCTCAAACTATTTAATTATCTATTAGTCTAACTATCTATTTCTCTATTTGTCTATCTGTTTATCTATTTATGTATCTATGTGTTATGTGTTTATATATCTATCTTTTAATCTGTCTATCTATCTAGTTATCTATCTTTATATCTATTTATCTATCTACCTATATATTTTTCTATTTATCTATTTGTCTATCTGTCTATTTGTCAATCTATCTTTCTGTCAATCAATCAATCTATCTTTCTATCAATCTGTCTATCTATATTAATGTTAATCTTTTTATCTCTTTATCTATCTATTTCTTTATTATTATATTTGTCTATGTGTCTTTTTATTTATTATTATATTACTTTATGTGTCTATTTGTTTATCTAACTATTTATCTATATAATTGTCTAACTATCTATTTATATATGTCTTTCTATTTATTTATCTATTTGTCTAGTTATCTATCAGTCTATCTAACTATCTACCTACCTATCTATCTATCTATTTATCTTTCTATATGTATATCTATATATCTATCTATTTATCTACCTATTAATAATTTTATTTGTGTATCTATCTATCTATATATTTGTCTATATGTCAATCTATCTATCTATTTATATGAGTAACTTTCTAACTATCAATTACTCAAAATCACTATCTATCTAACTATCTAATTCTCTTAATTGATATTAGTCTATCAATCAATTTGTCAATCTGTCTGTATGTCTGTCAATATGTTTGCCTATCTATCTATCTATCTATATATCTAATTATTTATCTATCTATTTTTTTATTTATCTGTCTATCTATTATTCTGTCTATATGTCTATCAATATATGTATCTATTTGTCTCTCTATTATATGTCTATCTATTATATGTCTATCTATCTATATATTTATATATTTATTTATCAATATATCTAACTTTTAGTCTATCTAGCTATCTTTCTATTTGGCTATTTATCTATATGTCTAAATTTCTATCATTCTATTTATCTATTTGTCTATCTATCTATCTGAACTATCTATTTGTCTATCTCTTTCTCAATTTATCTATCAATCTATCTATTTATCTATCTATCTACATATATTAATTAGCTTATCAATCCATATGTCTATCAATCTATATGTTTGTCAGTCTATCTATATATGTGTATATTTCTTTATATGTATATGTGTCTTTATCTATCTATCTATCTGACTAACTATCTAAGTGTCTTTTTGTATATCAGCCTATTAGTCAATCTATCTATCTTTAAATCTATATATCTATCTTTCTATTTGTCTGCTTAACAATTTATCTATCTATCTATTTATCTCTCTAACTAACTAACTATCTATCTATATATTTGTCTATCTTTCTATATGTCTCTCTATCGATCTATATATCTATGTGTCAATATATATATCTGTCAATCTATCAAATCTATCAATTTATCTATTTGCCTATGTGTTTAATTTTTTATCTGTCTATCTATCTATTGGTCTATCACTCTCTCTCTAGTTGCCTAATAGTCTCACTCTAACTATTTATCTATCAATTTGGCTATCTATCAATCTATCTAACTATTTGCCTATCTATATATATGTCTATTTGTTTCTCTTTGTATATCTATCTATCTATATATCTTTATATCTTTATGTCTATCTATCTGTCTATCTATATATATGTCTATTTATCTATTTGTCTATCTATATATCTATCTATCTATCTACCAATCTATGTATATATCTATCTGTATATCTATCTATCTGACTATATATTTGTCAATCTATCTATATATGTGTCTATATATATGTTTATCTATATGTCTATCTATCTGTATATCAATCTATCTATCTTTATATCTATTTATCTAGATTTTTATTTTTATGTCTATATATTTGTGTGTCTATCTTTCTATATTTCTATTTGTCTAATTGTCAATCTGTCAATCTATGTATCTATAAATAAATTTATTATCTATCTATATATCTATGACTATATATATATATATATAATATCTAAATATCTTTGTCTATATATCTTTTATTTATTTATATATCTATCTATTTAACTATTTATCCATCCATCCATCTATCTATCTAATTATATATTTGTTTATCTTGTTTATTTGACTATCTATCTATCTTATATCTATATTATATTTATCTATCTAACTATCTGTATATTTGTCTATCAATCTATCTTTATATGTGTCTATGTATCCCTATATATCTGTATACCTCTCTATCTATCTATCTATCTGTTTGTCTATCTATATGTCTATCAATTTGTCTATTTGTCTCTCAATTTAAATATATCTCTCTTTATCAAATTATGTATATATATATATATATATATATATATATATATATCCTTCTATCTATCTATTAGCGACAGAAAAATCCCTTGCTAAAAAGAAAAATTCCCTACCTAAATTAGAAGATAAATGAGATATTCTGTTGGTAAACGAAAATAACAACAAATGATTCCCTAGCTAAATGCTAGACTATAAATTTTAGTGACGGATATAGTCCCTAGCTAAATAAATTTAGCGACAGATAATCCATAGCTAATTTTAATATTTCCCTAGATAAATTAGCTAGGGAAAATTCCCTAGCTAATTTAGTCCAACATTTAGCTAGGGAATCATCTAATTATGTCCATTAGGTTTAAAGGACCTCTTGAAAATTGTCCTCAACCCTAGAAATTGAAGCAGACGGGTCTAACTTTTTCGTGTAACCCAAAATTTATTAGCAAGAAAAAAAATAATAAATCATGTGTTAAGTTTTATATCTTACGGATTATCAATTATAGGATTAAACTGAGCAATAGAGAGAGTCTCGTATGTAGGGTGCTCTAAGGAAGACTCTCCAACATCTCCATCCTCTTCCACCTCTTCCTCCCACGTCTCTTGATCTTTCATCAAAATCTCAAGACCATTATGTGGATCAGTCAGCTGATGTTGCTACTACGGTACTTTTATAACTTTTTCTATATGCTGTGGCATCTCATCCACCCATGATCCTCTACCAGTTTTAGGCATACTTGAGGCCGGACTACCTATACCATAATTGGTACAACCTTGCAACATGCTACCCTTAGCTCGTCCCGATGCCATATCTGTTCAAAATACATAAGGCAATGAAAATAAACAAAAATGATTAATGATTAAAATAACATAAAACTCACTATCTACTCATTCTCATCAGAATCATCCAAATCTGGTTCGTCTTTTTTTTCAGATGTAGTAACATCATTTTTAAGCTCTTCTTCATCACTTGTTATAGACATTTATTTAAAATAATTATTTAACAAATGCGATTGTCTCTAATTATAGTTATATATAATTATATAGACATTTATTTAGATATACAAATATTTATATATAGTTATACACATATAGTTTAAAAAAATGTTGTTTGTTGTTATACATGTAATAATAAATATAGTTACATGTGGTTATACATATAGTTACACATATAGTTAATTGTATATTTATAAATATAGGTTTATATATTTGTTTATTTAATTTTATATATTTATACATATAGTACTGTATAGGTATAGATATAGTAAAATACTTTTTTATATACTACTTTAGACAAATATATATTAAATATAAGTTGTAGATTTAATTTTTAAATAAATATTTATGCATAAAACTTTTAAAGTTATACATATAGTAAGATACAATTATTTATAGCAATATATTATTTACATATAATGTATATAGTTATAAATAGTTATATATAATTAAACATATAGCCACATACAGACATATTCATACAAGTAGTTATAAGTAGTTATACATAAAGATATACAATGTTATAAAAAAATATTTTGATTTAATTATATGAATACATATATGTATATATAGTTACTAATATAGTTATATTCAATTATATAGATATTTATTTAGTTATACAAATATTTATATATAGTTATACACATAGTTTAACATAATGTTGTATTGTTATACATCTAATTATATATATTGTTACATGTGGTTATACATATAGTTACACATATAGTTAAACATATATTTATACACGTAGGTTTATATATTTGTTCAATTTATTTTATATATTTATTAATTTAGTAATAATGTATAGGTATAGATATAGTAAAATACTTTATTATATACAACTATATACAAATATATATTAAATATAAGCTATAAATTTAATATTTAAATATAATAATGCATAAAACTTTTAAAGATATACATATAGTAAGATACAATTATTTATAGCTATATATTATTTTACATAAAATATATATAGTTATAAATAGTTATATATAATCAAACATATAGTTATATATATATATTCATACAATTAGTTATAAGTAGTTATACATAAATATATACAACGTTATAAACAAATATTTTTATTTAATTATATATATATATATATATATATATATGTATATATATTTACAAATATAGTTATATTTAATTATATAGAATGGTACATAGTTATACAAATAATTATATATAGTTATACACATATAGTTATAAATATGTATGTAGTTAAAGATATATTTATATAAAAAATTTATATAATCATACATTTAGTAAAATATAATTATATATAGTTATATATTAGTATACATATAGTATATATATTTTTTAGAAATATAGTTATATAGAATTATACATATAGTTATACATTATTATATAGTTAAAAATTAGATATGTAAAGTTATAAATATAGTTATAAAAATAGTTTACATTTTTATAAATATAGTTATAAATACTTTTATATAAAATGACATATGATTATATAATTAAACACGTGTATCTATATAATATTTGTGAATAAAATATTTTTATATATGTTACTTAAATATTATTATATTTATATGTAACACTTTTATAAATAATATATAGTTTATACATCACATTTATATAAACATTATAAATATTCTATATTTATATAAAAAATAATATGTAACATAAATATTTACAAAATTGTATAATCATTTAATGTTACATAATTGTTATATAAAAAATTATATAAATGGATATTTTTATGTAAATGTTGTATAGATATTTATAAACATTAATACATATGTATAAATATTTATATATTACATTATATGTTCATATAAACATATCAATGTGTATTTATAATGTAATGCATTTATATATGTTAAAGTATAGACATTTATACATAATGCCATATGATTATATAAATGTATAAAAGTTTATTAATACTATTATATGATTATAATTTATTCGGATACAATAAAAATCTAACCCAATAACATTAATATTAATTTTTCTTAAGTTATAGAAGCAGATAAATCAATCATTATATATTTATTTTGTATTTATATAATAAAGTATAGACATTTAAGATTAACATTATATAAAAGTTAATTTAACATTAAGCATTATATATATGAAAGTACATACATTTATACATAATGTCATATGATTTTATAAATATAAACCATTAACATTAAGTATATTCAGATGCAAACATTTTGTAATTGAAATCAAAATCAATAAAATCCTAAAAATATAAATAGTAAAAGAACAAAGATTAAACTGAAAAATTATAATTTAATTAATTGTGTCGAGTTTAAATTATGTTAGGTTAAATAAAATTGAAGCAAAATGAAGAAATTCGGATGATAAATTAAAAAAACTAATATCTGATTATACTGAAAAAATGAAAATCCAATTGTCTATATAAAATTTAGGGAGACGGAAATATGTATAAGTAGTTTGAAGGAGAAGAATAATAAAAAACTTACCTATATTTAGAATAAGAAACACAAATTTTATCAAATTTATGCATGCAGTTGCCTCTGCTCTAAAAAATGACGGAGTTTCAAATGAATGTAGGTGTTAATGACTTAACAAATGAATTTTAAATCAAAAAATTTAAACTATGAATTACCAACCAAAATTATGGTCGGCAAAAGATTATTAATAACAATGTTATAAGTATTATGAATTCCACTTTACTTACCAATTTTAATGGTAATATATTTTTGGTCGTTAAATGATCGGTAATTTGTCGGTAATTTCTATTTGCTAATTCCATCCTAATTTACTGACTAATTTCCAACCAAAAACAATAGGTCAATAGGTATGATCGGTATTTGGTCTTAAAATAGTCAGTAATTACCGACCTAAATATTTGGTTGAAAGTTTGGTTAGTAATTACGCCGTTATAAATATATTGTATAACCACTTTACCGATCATTTTTTATGCTTATATATTTTTGGTTGTTAAATGGTAGGTAATCGTTCGGCAATGTTTTTCACTAATTTCCTCATTATTTACAAATCATAATTCCAACCAAATATATTTGGTCGGTAATATATGGACAGTAATATATGGTATAGTAGTTAGTCAGAAATTTGGTCGGAAATATTTTTTCCTGATGCCCCACTTTAGATCTCTAAATTGGTCACGAATTGGTTAGTAATTATCGACCTATATATATGGTTGGGAAATAATCGGTAAGTACGAAGTTATAAATAATTTGAAAAACCACTGTACCGACCAATTTTAATGGTAATAAATTTTTAGTCATTAAATGGTCGGTAATATATTGGATAACCACTCTATAGATCGATTTCTGACAAAAAAACATTTGGTTGGTAATTATGGTCGGTCTTTTGTCGGAAATTTGGTCAGAACATTTTTGTGATACCCTTTTTTCGTCGTTAATGATCGTTAAATTCTCATTTTTAATCGTCGGAAATTTAGGTAGTGTTTCTATAGATATATATATATATATATCTATATATATAATAATTCACACTTGGCTTTAGCATGTATGAGGGAGTCGATGGGACTCAGGAATATGTGCATATAAACATTTCATCCATAATTGCATTCATATAAACATTGTACTTGAATGAGTGTCAATATATATGCATGACATTTTACATGCACTTATGTAGAGAGTAGCTCTTTAGAAGTTTAGCTCTACTAAGCTTTATTTACTCAATTGCGAGCCTCCTTTTCAGGTACAGGTCCAGGGCATATCACATGTCTACATACGAGATCGCACATGTGAAGGAATGTCAGTTCTGGCTTAAATAATAAGTTGTGTTTTTTTATTTCGCTAGGTAAATAAAATGGAAAAAAATGTATGATATATTTGAGAAAATTTTATTTTATTGCACATTGTATTGTGTGATCGAATGAATGAGACCCCCTACGAAATGGGGTATCACATAGATAGATATACAGATAGATACAAAGACAAATAGATAGAAATATAGATAGACAAAAAGATAGAAAGAAATATAGATAGATAGATAGATAGCCAATAAGATAAATACGTAGATTGACAGATAGATAGACAAATAGATAGACAGATACAAAGATATATAGATAGATAGATAGATAGACAAATAGATCGATAGATAGATAGTGAGATAAATAGATAGATAGATAGACATATATATAAAAAGTTAGATAGACATATAGTTAGAAAGATTGATTGATAGATATAACAAATAGATAGGTTGATTGCTAGATAGAAAGATAGATAGATAGATAGATAGAAATATAGATAGACAAATACATAGACAAATAAATAAATTCATACATAGACATATAGATAAATTGATAGATAGATTAAAGAACGAAAGATAGATGTATAGATAAATAGATATGTAGATAGAAATATAGATAGAAAGAAAGATTGAAAAACATATAGATAGATAGATAGACTGATAGACTGATAGATAAATAGATACATTGATAGATAAACATATAGTTAAATAATGAGATAAATAGATAGATAGAGAAAAAGATAGACAGATAGATATATAGACAGACAGAGAGATAGATAGATAGTTAATAGACAGATAGAGAGATATATAACTAGAAAGATAAACATATCGATAGACATATATATAGACGGTTAGATAGATAGATAGATAGACAGATAGACAGATAGACAGATAGTGAGATAGATATATAGATAGATATATAGACAAATAGATAGACACACAGATAGATATATAAATAGATAGATAGACACATAGACAGACAGACTAATAGGTAGATAAATAGTTGATAGCTAGAGAGACGGCCATATAGACAAACAAATATATAGATAGAAAAAATAATAGATAGATAGACATACAGATTGATATATAAATACAAAGATAATTTGATAGACAAATAGAATGATAGAACGATAGAGAGATAAATTGATTGATAGATAAATAGAAAGAGAGATCGATAGATAGATTGACAAATTATTAACCAAATGTATAGATAGATAGATAGATAGATAGACATATAGATAGATAGATAGATAATACACAGATAGATATATAGATAAATATACATTTATATCTACATATAGATAGACAGATAGATAGATAGATAGATAGATAAATAGACATATAGATAGACAGGCTGATAGATAAATAATTAGAAAGATTGATGGATAGATAAATAGAAATATAAATAAATAGATTGATAGATAGATGTACAGATTGTAAATATTTAGATTGATAAATAGTCATATAGATAAATAGACATATAAATAGATATATAAATAGATAAATAAATAGATAAATAGATAAACATATAGATAGACATATTGATAGACAGATAGATAGATATATAGATATAGATAGATAGATAGATAGATAGAAAAAAAAGATAAATAAATAGGTAGACATATAGATACACAAACAAATAGATAGATAGATAGATAGATAGATGCACAAATAGATAGATAGACAGGTAGATATATAGATAGAAAGAAATATAGATAGATTGACAAATAGATAAAGAAATAAATAGATAGATAGAAATATTGACAGATAGATAGCAATATAGACACATAGATAGAAAGATAGACAGATAGATAGAAAAATAGACAAATAGATAGATAGAGAAATAGAGAGATAGTTAAATTAATATATATATATATATATAAATATACACAGATAGATAGATAGATAGACAAATAGAAAAATATATAGATAGAGAATTAGAGAGATAGGTAAATTGATAGATATATATATATATATAGATAAAAAGATATATAGAAAGATAGATATATAGACAACTAGACAAATAGATAGATAAACAGATACAGAGATAGATAGACCAATAGATAAATATAAAGATAGATAGATAGTTAGATAAAAAGATAGATCGAAAGATAAAAAGATAGATTGATCGATACACAGATTGATAGACACATAGAAAGACCAAAAGATATAGAAATAGTTAGATAGAAAAATAGATAGACAGTTAGATAGATAGATAGACACATAGATTGATAGATAGATAGATAGAGGGATAGATAGATAGATATATAGACAGATAGCTAGATAGATAGATAAACAAATAGATAGATAGATAGACATACAAACACTCAGATAGAAAAATATACAGACATATAGATAGACAAGTAAAATGATCGAAAGAATGATATATAGATAAACATAAAAAAGTTTTATAGATAGATAGAAATATTTATAGATATATAGATAGACATATAAATAGATAGATTGATTGAAAGATTGATATATAGATTGATTGATTGATTGATAGAGATATTGATAGAAAGATAGATAGATAGAATAAAAGACAAATAGACATACAGATAGATATATAGATAGATAGATTGATCAATAAATTATTATATAGATAGAAAGAGGGATAGATAAATAGATAGATAGATAGTTGATAGTTAGATAGATAGATAGATACATAGACTGATAGAGAGATAGATAGACAGATAAAAATTCTACCAAATAGACAGACAGATAGATAGATTAATTGACAAAAAGATAGATATATTGATAGATAAAAAGATATATCGATAGACAAAAAAATAGATAGATAGATAGATAGACAAATAGATAGATAGATTAAAAGTTTGATTGATAGATAATAGATAGATTGATTGATTAATGGATATATAGATTGATAGAAATATTGATATATAAATTAATAGACATATTGTTAGATAGATTTATAAATAGATAGATAGATAGATTGATATAAATATTGAGAGATAGATAGATAGATAGATAGTTAGATAGATAGATACACAAATAGTAAATAAATACATAGATAGATAAATATACAGACAGATAGATATACAGATAGAAAGATAGAAAGATAGAAAGATAGAAAGATAGATATATAGATAGATAGATAGACAAATAGATAGTCCAATAGATTGATAGAAATATAGATAGATAGATAGACAAAAAAATAGATATATAGATAAATAGACAAACAGACAGATAGATAGATATAAATACAGATAGACAAATAGATAGAAAGATAAATATATAGATAAATAGAAAGATAGATAATAAATAGATTGAAATATAGATCAAAAGATAAATGTATAGATAGATAGATAGAGAGATAAATTATGAGATAGATATATAAATAGTTAGATAGATATATAGAAAGATAGATAATTAGGTAGAGACATTGATAGATAGACAGATTGATCGATAAGTTTTTATATAGATTGAAAGATAGATTTATAGAAAGATTGCTAGACATAGTGATTAATAGATAGATAGATTGATTAATATAAGGATAGAGAGATAGATATAAAGATAGATAAATAGATACAAAGGCATATATATAAATAAATAAATAGAAAGATATCTAGATCGATGGGCAGATTGATAGAAAGGTTGATAGATAGATATACAAATAAATAGACATATAGATAGACAAATAAATAGATAAATAAATAGGCAGACAAATATATAGATAGAAATAATGATAGGCAGATAGATAGATAGATAGATAGAGATATATATATATATATATATATATATATATATATATATATATAGACAGACAGACAGACAGATTGATAAACTGATAGATATACAGACAAATAGATAAATAAATAGATAGATAGATATAAAAATTTACAAACATATAGATTGAAAGTGAGAGACATATAGCTAGATAGATAGACAGATCGATAAATAGATAGATTGACAGAATGATAGATAGATATATAAATAGAAAAATAGACTTATATATAGCTAAATAGATAGATAATAGATAGATAGATAGATAGATAGATAGTGTGATAGATAGACAGAATGATATATATATAAATAGAAATATACAAAGACAGATTGATGGACATATAGAATAGACTGATAGATAGATAGATAGATAGACAAACAGATAAACAAATTGATAGATAGAGAGATAGAAAGACAGATAAACAAATAACAGATAAATAAATAGATAGATAGACACATAGATATATAGATAGATAGATTGATTGATTGATTGATTGATTGATAGATTGATAGAAAAATAAATAGATATATAGATAGAGAGATAGATAGATAGACAGATAGATAGATAGACAACCAAATAGATAGAAATTTAGTAAGACAAATAGATAGATAAATAAATAAAATGATAGTAAGATAGTTAAATATAAATATAGATCAAAAGATAGATAGATAGATAGACAGACAGATAGAAATATAGATCAATAGATGGATGGACAGAAAGATCAATAGATAGATAGAGAGAAATATAAACAGATAGATAGAGAGATAGTTATATAGATACATACATAGATAGATATATAAGAAGAAACATAGAAAGATAGACAGATGGACAGATATATAGATAGATAGATAGATAGATAGACAGATGGATAAATAGATTGATATATAGTTTGATAGATAGATTGAATGATAGAATGATAGATAGATGGATAGACATTTTTGTAGATAAAATAGATTTATAAATTGATATAAAGATGGATAGATAAATAAACAATTAGATACATAGGTAGATAGATAGAAAAGAAAATAGATAGATATATAGATATACAAATAGATAAAGAAATAGATAGACACAAAGATAAATAAAAATATAGATATAAAGAAATACATATAGATAGATAGACAAATATCTAGATAGATGGGTATATAGATAGAAAGTAAGATGGATAAATTGAAAAATTATTCGATAGATAGATTGATAAATAGATAAAAAGATAGATTGATAGAAAGATAGATAAATAGATAGATAGATAGTTTGATAGATAATTATAGACATAGATAACTAGGTACATAGGCAGATATATAGATAGCTAGACAGATAGATAGACAGATAGATAGACATATAGATAGACAAATAAATAAATAAAACATAGATAGATAGATATATAAATAGATAGATATGTAGATAGATAGACGAACATATAAATATATATACATATAAATAGAAAGACAAATAGATAAACAAATAGATAGATAGATAGACATACAAATAGATAGACAAATAAATAGATACATTGATTGATAAACATATAGTTAGATAGATAAATATATAGATAGATCGAGAGATAGATAGATAGACATACAGATAGATACATAAATAGATAGATAGATTAATAGATAGATAGACAAATATATAATCAGAAAGAAAGATAGAATGATAGAAAGATAGATAAAAAGAAAGATAGATAGATAGAAAAATAATAAACAGATAGATGGAGTGATAGATTGACAGATAGATAAACACTTAGATAGATTTATAGACATATAGATAGACAGATAGATTGATAAAATGATAAACATATAGACTGATATATATATATATATATATATATATATAGACAAATAGTTAGACAAATATATAGATAGATGCCACACAGATAAATTGACATACAAATAGAAAGAAACAAACAAAGATAATTAGTTATATACATAGAAAAATAAACAGATTGATAGAAAGATTGATTGACAGATAGATAGACAGATAGATAGCCATATAGATATACAAATAGAAAGATAGATCCATAGATAGATATATAGGCAGAAATATTGAAAGATAGATAGAAAGATAAATAGATAAGTACATATATACAATGTTAGAAAGATAGACTGATAGATAGATTGACAGACAGATAGACTGATAGATAGATAGATAGAGTGACAAATTGATAAACATTAAGTTTGATAGATAAATACACATATAAATTAAAAAATAGAAAGAAATATAGAAAGAAAGAAAGAAAGATAGATAGATTAATAAATAAAAAAAACATTGATTGATAGATTTATAGACACATAAATCTACAGATATATAAATGGTTTGATAAAAAGAATGATAGATAGATTTATAGACAGATTGATAGAAAGATTTTTAGACAATTTGATGGAATGTTTGATAAAAAATTGATATATAGATAGATAGATTGATCGATAGATATATTATTATATAGATATATAGATAGATGAATAGATAAACATAGACATATATATGTAGATAGATAGATAGATAGAGAAATAGATAGACAGATAGATAGATAAATATAAAGATATTTAGATAGATAAAATGATAGATAGATAGACAGAAAGATAGACAAATTAATAGAAAGATAGATAGATAATAAAATAAATAGTTAGACAGATAAAATGAAAGATAGATAAATAAATAAAGAGTTTGATATAAAAATAGATAGATAGATAGAAAATAGTTAGATAGTTGTCTTATAAATTGGCTGAGAAATAAGTAAATAGATAGTCAATTAGATAGATAGACAGATAGATAAATAAATAGATAGATAGAGATATTTATAGACAGATAGATTTATATATATATCAATAGACAGATAAATAGGTAGAAAGATAGACAGACAAAGATATAGATATATAAACAGATAGATAAATAAATAGATAGATAGATATATAGATATATATTTATATATATACATGTAGAAAAACATATAGAAACAATGATAGGTAGAGAGATAGTTAGAGAGATAATTGACAGTTAGATAGATTCACATATAGAAAGATATAGATACAGATAGTCAAATAGATAGAAAAATAGAATGATAAAAAGACAAACAAATTTACAAACATATAGATTGATAGACAAAAAGTCAAATAAATTAACAAATAGATACAAAGATAGAAAGAAAGATAGATAGACAAATAAATAGAAAGATTGATAAATAGATTGATAGTTATATATATCAATAGATAGATAGATGGATTGATATAAATATTTATAGATAGATGGATTGATATAAATATTTATAGATAGATTGATAGAAAGATTTATAGACAAATTGATAGTCCATTTTATAGGAAAATCAATAGATTGATGGATAGATTGATAGATTATTAGTTAGATAGATAGATGAATAGATTGTCAGACACAGATAGGTAGATAGACAGATATATAGATGGAGAAATAGATAGAAAGATATACAAATAGAAAGTTAGATAAAAATATAGATAGACATATAGATAGACAAACAGATAGAAAGAAAGATAGATACAAATATAGATAGATAGAGAAACAAAATGATAGATTATTAGATAATTAGATAGTTTGATATAAATATAGATTGATAGATAAATTAACAGATAGATAGATAAATAGATATATAGATATATAGATAGATAAATAGATAGATACGCAAATAGATTGATAGATATAAAGATACAAAGATATATAGACAGATAGACATAAAAATAGATAGATAGACATATTGATTAGATAAATAAATATACAGATCAATACATAGATATATTGGCAGAAATATAGACAGACAAAAATATAGATAGATAGATAGATAAAGTAATTGATAGACATATAGAAAGTCAGAAAGATAGATATACAGATAGATAGATAGTAAGATAGATAAAAAGATAGATAAACAGGTAGATAGACCTACAAATATAGTGATAGATAAACAAATGGATAGATAGATATATTTAACATAAAGATAGATAGAGAGAGAGAGATAAACAAATAGATAGACAAATACATAGATAGACAGACTGCCAAATCAATAGACAGATAAATTGATTAACATACATACATATAAATTGACAAACAAAATAGAAAGATAGAAATAAAGATAGATAGAATTACAGATAAATAGAAATATTGATAAACAAAATGATACATAGATAGATCGATAGATAGATAGATGGATTGATAGAAAGTTTGATATATAAACTGATAGATTGATTGATTGATAGATTGGTAGGAAGATTTATAGACAAATTTATAGATAGTTTGATAAAAAAATTGATAGTCAGATATATAGAAAGATCGATCAAAAAATAAGTAGATTTATAGATAGACTAATAGATTGTTAGATACATAGATTGGTAGATAGATAGATAAACAAATAGATAGGTAGAAATATAGAAAGATAGATAGAGAGATAGATAGACAAATAGATAGAATGAAAGATAGTTAGAAATATAGGCAGATTGTTAGACATAGATAGATAGATCGATAAATAAATAAATAAATAAATAAATAAATAAATAAATAAATAAATAAATAATATATATATATATATATATATATATAGACAAAAGATAGAAAGACAGATAGATAAATAAATAGATAGTTTGACATATAGTTAAATTGATAGATAGGTATATAGATAGATAGATAGACAATTAGACATATATATTGACAACTAGATGGATAGATAGATGGATAGATAGTTAGACAAATAAATAGATAGTTAGATATATAGATACATAGATAGATAGATAGATATAAATATAGACAGATACATAAATAAAAATATAGATAGATAGATAGATATATATATATAGACTAATAGATAGACACATAGATAGCCATTTAGATAGATAGATAAATAGATAGATACATAGACAGATAGATATATAAATAGATAGATAGAATGATATTATATATATATATATATATATATATATATATATATGTATGTATGTATATAGATAGATAAATAGATAGTTTTATATAAATAGATAGACAGACATATAGATATATAGATAGATAAATAAATAGATAGATAGATAAACATATAGATAGAAAGATAGACAAACAAATAGATAGATAGATAGATTGTTAGATAGATAGATAAATAGATAGATAGATATATAGTTATATAGATAGATAGACAGTTTAATGTACATATATATATATAGATAGAAAGATAGAAATACAAAAACATAAAAAGATAGACAGACAGATAGATAGATGGATGGATAAAAATATTGATAGATATATAGATAGATAGACAAAAAGATACACAGTCATACATATAATTAGATATATAGACAAATACCTAAATAAATAGATAGATCGATAGATAGATAGATAATATATGATAGATAAAGTGATAGATAGACAGATAGATAGACATATAGATTAAAAGATTGATAGACAGATAAATAGATAGATAAATATACAAATAGATAGACAAACTTATGAATAGATAGTTAGATAGAAAGATAGATAAGTAGGTAAAATAGATAGATATATAGCTAAATAGATAGAAAGATACACAGATAGATAGATAGATAGAATGAAAGTTAGAGAAACAAATATATTGATAGACAGACATAGATAAATTGGCACACAAATGGAAAGAAAGATAGATATATAGATAGATAGATAAATAGACTGATTGATATATACATTTATAGATAGATAGATAGATAGTTAGATATATAGATAGATAGACATATTGTTATAAATATAAATAGATATGTAGACAGATAGATACATAAACAAATTGATTAATATATAGAGAGACTGATATTTTAACAAATATATAGATAGTTTGATAGACGGATTGATTGCCACATATATAGATAGATAGATTGATAGATATTTTGATAGACGGATTGATAGTTACATAGATAAATAGATTGATATATATATTTATAGACACAATGATAGACAATTTGATAAACAGATTGATAGAAAGATTCATAGACAAATTAATTACAAATAAATATTTAGATAGATAGATAGACAGAAAGACAGATAGATATATACATAGATCGATAGATTAATAGACAAATATAGATAGACAGACAGATATATATATATATATATAAATACATAGATCGATAGATTAATAGAAAAATATAGATAGACAGTGTCACATCCCACTTTGTTTAGGATGTGACTGGCACTAGTGAATGAGTATGCTTAAGGACATCCAAAACCCATAGCAAGCCTAAGTCCCATAATATCTACCAAAAATTCAGCATGACCTATTCATTTCTATAACAAAAGTCTAAATTTATTATTCGCAATATCAATCTAAAATCTACTAACCATTAACTCAAAATCTCATATCATGATATCATCTCAAATAAAATGACTAATAGTTCTCCATAGTCATCTCATTTCAAATTAGCATAATAAAATCATTCTTAACTCAGCATAATAATGACCTCCATGGTCATCTCATTTCAATTCAACAAAATAAAAATAATTTCTAATTCAAATCCTATTGACCTCCATGGTCTCCACTAACAAAAATGACCTCAACAGTCTCATCAAAAATATCAAATAAGATTTCATCAAAAGCAAAATTTATCCCACTCAACTTTTCAAAATTTATCGATTTAACCAAATAATTAACACAATATCTAAGATAATTCACCATGGAGCCTTTTAGAAACTTAGACACTTATTCACCAAATAAACAAAATAATAATTCATTACATGTTTCAAGTATAATACAATTGGTCAAGAAATGCTCGGATTCCCATTTCTCTGTCTACCTTGAAAAAGAGAAAGTCAACGGGGGTGAGATAACTCGGTGAATAAAAATATATCACCATACTTGTGAGGCTAGGCACTCAAAGTTAGCTCACAATGATGGTTTTGCTCAATCAATCAATCACCACACATAGGTTATGCAACAAATAGCAGAAATATGAACAAAAATATCATATGAGATTTAGAGGTTTTAAACATAGAAATAAGGTTTACTATTCATGAATCCGTACATTCCAAACAAAGATCCATAGAATGGGCTGAGTTCTGATCCTAGAGTTTTACCACTTATCTAGAAAGCTAATGGCTTTTCCCACACCAGAGGGTACCATGTGCACATAGCCTGATGACCTCACAATCAATTAGGCTATCTGTGAATCATACCATCAAATGACATTAACGACTACAAGTTATAGCTGCCAGTACTCAGCATGAGAGAAAAATGGAAATATCAAAGAATGTAGCTAACCGTACTCATCGACTAAAAATTAGAAGGACTATTTGATAGATAGATACATGCATAGATAGATAGATAGACAAATAGAGAGATAAATAAATAGTTAGATAGATAGATAGATAAACATATTGGTAGATATACAAGTAGACTGATAGACAAATAGATAAAATGATAGATACATAAATAGATAGAGAAATAAAAAGATAGATAGATAGATATATATATAAACACACACACACACACACAGAATGATTGATAGACATAAAGATAGATAGACAATATATAGATTGGTAGATAGATAGATAAACAAATAAACACATAAAGAGATATACAGATAGATAGATAGATATATAGATCGATAAATATATATATATATAGACAGAGTGACAAATAGACATATATGTAGATAGATAGATAGACAGTAAGATATATATACAGATAAAAAGAAAATTAGATAGTTAAATAGAAACATAGATATACAAATATAAAGATATTCATATAGATAGAAAGATAGATTGATAAAAGGATTGAAACATAGATTGACATATAGACAAATATACAGATACAAAAATATATAGAATGATACATAGATATATAGACAGAAAGACAGATAGATAGATAGATAAAATCAAAATAGATTGATAGATAGACAAAAAGATCAATTTAAAAATAGACAAATAGACAAATAGACAAATAAACAAATAGTTAGATAGACAGAAAGATAGATAAATAGAAATGTAGATTGATAGATAGACAGATATAGAGAAAGATAGATATATAGATATTTAGAAAGACAGATAGATAGATAGACATTTAAATAGATAGATAGATAGATAGTTAGAAAGATAGATAGACAAACAGATAGATAGATAGGCAGGTAGAAAGATAGTCAAATAGATAAATAACATATATATATAGATAGATAGACATATATATGTATATATACAAAATGAAAGATAGATAGATAGATAGATAGATCGATTTATAGACTAATAGATAGAAAGATAGTTAAATAGTGATATAGAAAGAATGATAATCATATAGATAGATAAATGGATGGATAGGGACATAAACTTATAGACTAATAGACTAATATAGATATGAAGAGACTGACAAATAGATAGATAGATAGATAGATAAATGATAGACTTATAGATAGATAGATTAATTGATTAATATATAGACAAAAGATAGATTGACATATAGACAGACAAATAGATAGATGATAGATACATAGACAAAAAGACAAATAGATAGATAGATAGATAAATTGACAAATAGATAAATAGGTAGGAAGATAGATAGATAAATAGATAGATAGACTAATAGATAGATAGATAGAGATATAGATAGATAGACATAAAGATAGACTAATAGACAAAGAGATAAATAGATAGAAAGCCATATACACAAATAGATAGATAGGTAGCTAGATAGATACACAAATAGATAGATAGAATGATAAATAGATAGATAGATAGATAAAAAAATAGATAGATGGATATATATATATATATATATATATGTGTGTGTGTGTGTGTGTGTTTGTGAGAGTGTATGTTTTTATAAATAGATTGATTGAATGACAAATAGATAGATAGAAAGATATATAGTTTGATAGTTACAAAGATAGAAAGATAGGCAAATAGACATAGAAAAATAGACACATAAATATAGAAAGATAGGCAAATGGATAGATAAACATATAAACTAATACTTAGATAGATATATAGATTTTAAAATATACAGAAAGATAGATAGACAAATAGTAAAATAGACAAATAGATAAATAGAATGTATAAACATAGACACATAAATAGATAATCAGTTAGATAGATAGATAAATTGATAGATAAAAAGATTGATAGATAAACAAATAGAAATATACACAGATAGACTAATTACATATAGACATTAAATATATAGACAGATAAATAGAGATATAAACATATGTTTAGATAGATAGATCGACATATAGATCTATATACATATAAAAAGATAGGTAGATTGATAGATAGCCATATATTAGATATATAGATAAATAGATAGACATAAAGATAATATATATATATATATATATAGCCATAAATTTACACAAAGACACATAGATACATAGACACATTGACAAATAGACAGATAGATAGAAATACAGAAAGATGGAGAGATAGATAGACAGATAGCAAGTAGATTGATAGAAATATATTGCAATAGATAGATAGATAGATAAATAAATATATATATATATATATATATAGATAAATATATTGGTATACAAGTAGTCAGTTAGAAAAATAGATAGAAAGAAAGATAAGTAAAAAGATAGATAAAAAAGATTGAAAAATAGGCTGATTGATAGATAGTTAGATTGATAGATAAACTGATAGATATACATATACATCGATAGAAAGAGATAAATAGATAGACATATAGTCAAATAGATTGATATATAGGCAAATAGAAAAATAGATATACCAATATAGAAATAGATAAATAGACCAATATATAGATAGAAACTTAGATAGATAGATAGATAGATAGATATATAGAAATGTAAATAGATATATATATATATATATATATATATATATATATATATATATATATAAGACAAATATATATAAAGATAAACAAATATATAGATAGAATCATAAATAGATATATAAATACAAAATAGATTGACAGAATGACAAATAGTTAGAGAGACAAATAGATAAAAAGATAAATAGACAAATAGATAGATAAATAGATATATATAAAATTTGATAGGCAGTTAGGTACATAAATAGATACGTGGATAGACAAATAGGTAGATAGATAGTTTAAAAGATTAATAGTTTGATAAATAGGAAGATTGATAGATAGATAGACATATTGAAAGATAGACCTATAGATAGATAGAGAGATAGAAGATAAATAGATAAAAAGTTAAGCAAATAGATAGATAGAAACACAGATAGATGGATATACACATTGACTTATAGACTGATAGACTAATAGATAAGTAGAAAGATTGATAGATTCACAAATTCATAGATTGATAGAGAAATAAATAGACAAATAGATAGATAGACAAATAGATAAATAGATAATTAGACAGATAAACCAATAGATAAATAGAGAGATAAATAGATTGACCAAAATATAGATAGATAAATAGACATATAGATATATAGATAGATAGACTTATAGACAAAAAAATAGTTAGACAGATAGACATATAGATTAATTAATATATAGATAAATAGAAAGATAAATAGATAGATACATAGATTGATTGATAAACTAATAGATAGAAAGATAGTTAAATAGATAGATAGATATGACATATAAATAGATATATAGACAGATAAAAGGATAGACACTTAAACTTATTGACTTATAAACTAATAAACATATCGATAGATAGATAAATATATAGATAGAAAGATTGATAGATTGATAGATAGGTAGATAGACAAATAGATAGATATATAAATTGAATGACATATAGGCAAATAGACAAATAGACAAATAGATAACATACATATAGAAAGACAGATAGATAAATAGATAGATAGATAAATAGACAAATACCCATAAAGAAATATAGATAGATAGACAGATAGACAAAAAGTCAGATTGATACATAGAGAGTTACAAATATAGATTAATAGATAGCTAGATATATAGACAAATAAAAAGATAGATATATTGACAGATAAATAGACAGTCAGATAGATATATAATATTATAGACTTATAGACTCATATAAGAACAGGGAGATAGAGAATTAGATAGATAGATATTTCGACATATAGATAGAAAGATAAATAGACATATAGATAAAAAATATATAGATAGAAAGATAGATGGAATAATATATATATATATATATATATATATATATATATATATATATATATAGATTGATAGGTATATTATTAGACAAAAATACAATTAGACAGTTATATAGATTGATAGATAAATAGATAGACAAAAAATATAAACTCATATAAAGATAGATAGACAGTTATACAAATAGACATATAGATTGATAGACATATAGAAACAATCTGATAGACAAATAGATAGGTAGATAAATAGATAGAAAATTATACAAATATATCGAAAAATAAATAGACATATAAATATATAGATAGAAAAATAGATAGATAGACACATAGACTAATAGACTAATAGACTAAAAGATAGATTGACACATACACTGATAGACTAAATGTAGATAAAAAGATTGAGAGATAGACAAATAGATAAATAAATAGATAGATATGTACTCAGCCAAATAGATAAAAAAGATAGGAAGATAGATTGGTAGATAAAAAGTTAGATAGATAGATAGATAGATGCATAGATAGACAGATAAACATATAGAAAGATGGACAAATAGATACATATGATATATAGATAGATAGTTAAAAAGATAGATAAATTGATAAATAAAAAAATATATAGACAGACAGATTGATAGAAAGATAGGCAAATAGAAAGATAGCTAAATCGATAGACAATTAAGCAGATATACATTTACATTGATAAATAGATAGATTCATTGAATGGAAGATAGATAGATAAATAGAATTGCATAAAGATATATTAAATGATAGAGAGATACATAAAAAGATAGTTATATAGTTAGAGTTATAGAATGCCTAATAGACAAATAGACAAATTGATAGATAGAGAGATATATAGACATTTATATAGATAGATTGAAATATAGTTAGATAGATATATAGATAAATAGATAAAATGATAAACAGAAATACACATAGAAAGATAGATAGACATATAGAAAGATAGATAGATATTTTTATAGATAGACATAAAGATAGATAGATAGATAGAAAAACGGATAATCAAATATATAGATAAATATTTAGACAGACAGATATTTAGATAGATAGATAAATATATAGATAGATAGACAGATAGGAAGATAAATAAATACACTGAATGATAGAGATACATATAGAAAGATTGCTAGATATATATAGATATATAGATAGATAGACTAATAGTTATATACATAGATATATAGATAAATAGAAAGATATATATATATAGTTAGAGTTATAGAATGACTCATACACAAAAATACAAATTGATATATATAGAGATAGATAGATAGACATATATATTGAAAGATTGAAATATAGTTTGATAGATAGAAAGAATTATAGATAACTGATAAATAGAAATACACAGAAAGATAGATAGATAGACATATAGAAAGATAGATAGACATCTTTCTTTATATATGTCAATCTATATAACTATCTATTTCTCTATATGTCTACTTATCAATATATGTAATAATCTATCTGTCTATCTATTTAATTATTTAACTATGTTTGTGTCAATATATCTACCAATAAATCGATCGATCGATATATATATATATATATCCATTTATCAATATGTATATCTATCAATTTGTATGTCTATCTGTCTTTCTGTCTATCTATCTCATTATATGTCTAACTAACTATCTATCTATCCATCGGTCTATCTATCTATGTTTTTGCCTATCTGTCTATCTATCTCTTAGTCTATTTATTTATCTATCAATCTATCTATATATTTATTGATCTATCTTTCTGTCAAAATGTCCATCTTTTTATTTACCTATCTTTCTATTAGTCTATAATCTATAAGTGAATGTGTCTATCAATCTATATGTATATATATATATATATATATGTCTATCTATATATTTGTTTAACTATCTATATGTCTATCTCATTATCTATATATTTATCTATTTGTCTATATATCTAACTATCTATCTATTATTCTATATGTCTATCTCTCGATCTATCTATTAGTTTTTCAATTTATCTATTTATCTGTTTATCTATCTATTTGTATGTTTGTCTATTTGTCTATCTATTTATCTGTCTAGCTATTTATATATCTAGCTATCTATCTATCTCTTTGTCTATCTGTCTATATAACTATTTCTTTATTTTTTTTATTTATCTAAATGTCTATATGTGTATATAAGTATCTATGTTACTATATAACTATCTATCTTTCTATCTATCTATTTGTCTAACTATCTAACTATTTTTCTTTATATCTTTCTATCTATCTGTCAATCTATCTATTTGTTAAATAATCTAACTACATTATAGTTTGTCTTTTGATTTGTTTATCTGTCGATCTATCTATCTGTGTATCTATTAGTCTATTTATCAATTTATATCTATATTTGTGTCTATGTATCTATGTGTATATATATTTATTTGTATCTCTATCTATCTATCTTTCTTTCTTTCTATCTAGCTTTCTATCTATCTATCTATCTATAGATCTGTCTGTCTATTTATATGTTTATATATTTATCAGTCTATCTGTCTATCTTTTAATATGTCTTTTTTCCTATCTATCTATCTATTTATCTAACTATCTAACTATCTTACTATCTAACTAACTATCTATCTACCTGCCTATCTATCTAGGTATCTATCTGTATAACTTTCTAAATTTCTTTTAATCTATTAGTCTATTTATCTATTTGTCTATCAAACTATTTATCTAACTATCTTTGTGCTTATATATCTATCTAACTATCTGCTTATCTATCTATCTATATATCTATCTTCTATCTATCTATCTATCTAACTCTCTAACTATCTATCTAACTATCTACTATCTATGTCTCTACCTACCTACCTATTTATCTATCTATCTTTCTTTCTTTCTTTCTAACTATCTAACTTTCTTTCAGTTTCTTAGTCTATTAGTCTATGTGTCTATTTATATATCTATCTATTTGTCTATCTATTTTTATTCTTTTCTATCTATATATCTATCTACCTATCTACTTATCTGTCTTTCTATCTATCTTTTTATTTATCTATATATCGATCTATCTATCTATAAATCTATTTATTTGATTATCAATCTATAAATCTATTTATTTGATTATCTATCAATTAATCAATCTATTTGTCTATATGTCTTTCTATCTCTCTCTCTATCTTTCTATTTTTGATCTGTCTATGTATATATCTTTCTATCTTCTATCAATATATATTTTTATCTATTCATCTATCTATATGGTTATTTATCTATCTATCTATAATACTATCTATCTATGTATCTTGCTATCTTTCTTTCCTTATGTCTATCTACATTTATATCTATATATCTATCTATCTGTATATATATCTATCAATCTATATAGATATATATCTTTCTTTCTATATGTCTATATGTATATCTTTTTATTTGTCGATCTGGCTTTCTATATACGTGTCTATATGTATATCTATCTGTGCATATATCTATTTATCTCTCTATTTATAGACATATTTATCTATCACTATATATTTATCTTTGTATATATTATCTTACTGTGCTTTCTATACTTGCTACACACTCTCCCATAATCATGATGTTTATTTTCTTCCTCTCCCATGCCTATAAAACCCTCATCATATCTTCGTTCTTTGTAAGTGTTTCTAATGGCTAGCTTAAGTCCTTCCCCCAATACTTCAAATTGACTGAAAGAAAAAAATCGAAGAGAAAAAAATTGATGCGGTGAAAGGTTTTATGGATTCTTTTAAGTATGAATTCTTGAGAACTGGAGTGAAATTTGCAGTGGCAGCCAGGGTGGTGGATGTACATTTTGAACAAATATCCACAGATATGGCTCGCTCTACCTTGTTTTTCACTATGTTGGATACCACACACACTGCTGTTATTCCCAATACTTGCATTATAAAATTTTTTAAATTTAATAGGTGGCATTCACAATGCCAGCATTTGATTTTTAAAATTCAATAGCATTGCAATGACCGTCATTCACGACAACTCAAAATGTCATGCTATTTCCAGATGCATTAGTTTGGTAATATTTTTCAAACTAGCATTATATTTTGGATTTTTTATTTAAAACATATTATATCCATACAAAACTCATTATAAATGCCAAACAAAAAGGAAATGAAAGTTGAAATGACAATAGGCTGCGTAGTATTGAATTTTTTACACTTGTAGGTTCATATAAGAAACCATCGAAGCAAGGAAACCTGAAAGAAACATAATAAAAAATTGAGAAAAAAAATGCAATGAACAGGAAAAGAACACAAGGTAGCTCACCTTTGTATTCCATTCCCCACTTGAGTTTTACAAAGACTGTCTTCCCAATCAAGTTGTTAAGAAAAGGCTTGGGATTAATGGGGATGGTCTGCAACATTCAGCAATAAAAAAACAAATGAATGGTGCTATCATGCACGTATGCATCAGATATTTTTATGCATTTACTAAAAATTGCATAGGCATCTATATATGAAATATACATGCATACAGCATGAAAATAGTATAACTATATGCATCCAAGCACACACACGCACACACACACACTATTTTTCTATCTTTTCATATTTCATTATCTTGTTCATATATTGTACCTTTCTAATTCAACTGAACCATTGATGCATCGAAATGGTCATTACCAAAAATCATATTTTTTTTTCTAATCTATATATCCTACATGATCTAAAATTTATTATTAAGTTTTTTTGCTTGTGAAAACTTTAAGACTACTTTTTTTATTAAAAATAAATGACCATTTGAAAGAATATTTGATGGTTCTGAGAATCAATAGTTAATCTTGCTTCGATGCACGAGATATTTAAAGCTAGTATTAATATCATTTACGAAAGCAAAAAATCTATGAATATCTTGTGTACACAAAAAATTATAATAAATCAAGAAAACTTGATTACTACTTCATACAATTTTTCTTTTAAACTCTCATTATCATCATCAACAAAATCTTATCTCAATACTATTGTGAACAAATGTTACTCTAACCATAATAACATGAGTTCAATCAGCAAGAATACCAAATATACTTCATCAGGATGCTTGTCAAATCACTTATCATGATGTTCGAGTAGATGTCTTACCTGTACTCCATTGCCATTATAATAGCCCATCCAGCTTCTCTGCACAACTTCACAGTTTCAATGCATGTAATTTGTCACTGATGTAATCTGGTTTGTCTTGATAAGAAGGGTCTATATCAAAGCAACCAAATCAAATTAAAAACAAAAATAACAAAAAAATAAACCAAAAAAAAAACAAAAAAAACAAAAAAAAACAAAAAAACAAAAACTTTCATAGCTCGATGCTATGCCAAGCCTATTATGAGCTCACAGAGAAATCAATATTTCACCTCTTGCTTGTATTTGAGGTCTTAGAGTAATTGATATGGCTCATTAAACTCAGATTCAGCAACATCCACCCATATTGGTCACATATGGCATTAATGTAGTTGGAATAGAGGCCTAAACCTTGTGAACAATGATTTCAATAACACACAGTGAGAGTGTGATGGTTTCGATAACATACAGTGAGCATGTGAAGATTTACAAAGCACATAATGCATTGGTAATCATGGTAGCTAGTGCATAGTGGATGCACTCCTTCTAGGTGTTTACAGCTCTTTTCGACACACCCCCCAGAATTTAGCTTTCCTTGGGGTCGCTTTTGATACCATGTAAAACATTAAATCACACAACAAAAAATAAATATAACATACTTGATGGATAACCTCATACAAACAATGCCCTTATATAACATGTTATTTTATGGCAACTCATAGGATGGATAACCTCTATATCACTCTAAAAGTATAACTGTGTGTGCCAGGCATGCCTCATTGTGCAAGACATGCTAATTCTTCCTCCAAAAAGTTATCAACAAAATAATGTATCAATTGATAAAGTAGGGAACATGACACCCAGCAAAACATAAGCAATATCACAAACATCGTTCTCATTAATAAGATAGTTATATATAGTATATATGTACATATAATACTACAGTGTATATGTACATATACTGAGTATATATGTACATATATGCTATAGTATATATACATATACACTATAGTATATATGGATGTCTTATAGATATAGAACAGTAGGTATAGATATAGATATAGAACAATAGGTAAAGTATTATCCCATTTATACTTCACAAAAAAGACACAAAACCTAACTATCAACATTAATAAGAAATGCAAATATTATTTAAATTTTAGAAAATATATCTAAAAACTCTTAGTGAAAAAGATAGAAGACAAGCCATGAGCCAGGCTTGGCACATTAAAGTTCGCACCCTACCTCCCTGAAACATAAAATCTCTTCCGGTCTCAAGCCCTATAAGGGGGTTGCTCTGCCCCACCACCCCCCGCCACACCATGCTCCCATGCAGCTTTTTTAGAACATTTTTTTCCCTCTTTGTGTCCTTGCACCAAAGATTTTGATTGCTTAACTTCTTTGTATTAGTCCATCAACCCTGTAGCTTCTACTGACATATGGTTCCTCTCTTGGTTCAAAGCAAGGACCATTACTTTATTGTATGCATTAACGTAATTATAGAACAATTCAATATGTACTCCATAAAAACAATATGCACTCCATAAAAACAATATGCACTCCATAAAAACAATACACATTAAAAGAAAAAAAAGAGGAATAAAACTTCAAAAATTAGATTTTTTGTCTTCCAAATATTAAAAAAAAAAGAAATGGCTACAAAATTTGCAAACTTCATATAGCAAGGCATCTTGACTCATCTTCCTCCTAGCTATTCTCGCTTCTTTTCTTTTTATGCTCATCAGTTGGAGATAGATCGATGTGCTAATTGTGCAGCATGTGAATTGGCACCCACCACAACCCCATCGATAGCATTGCTGAGACTTACCTGTGTAAGTGCAGTATGGTATGGAAATGCCAGAGATATCCATGTCATTGCTATGATGACCACATACAAGCATTTCTTTGGAGCTTTCAAATATGGAACAAGAATGGAGTTTGGATCCTTTGGTTTCCTCAGTTTTCTTGGTTTTGTTTTTCTTGGCTAATCCCCACTTTGCTTTCTCTTGGATTGGCTACCTTGTACATCAGGGCTTGGTTGATCAATCTTACAAATCCTTTCATCTCGCAAAGAATCATGTTGGTGTATAATTTGCAATGGTTGAGCTCCTGAAGTTTCTATGAGAATAGGTTAAAAAGTATTTGGTTGTAACTTGTTCAAAGACTTATCTCTCTAGTTTATCCAGCCATCTCTCATGTATTGTAGTGCAAGTGAAGTGTTGGAGATAACACATTAGTGAAGATGGAATGGATTTTTAGCATTAATAATAAAGTTGTTAATATCATGCCCCGATAAGAAAGGCTTTGTATCATGGTCTTCCATGCTAGATATCAGTTACAGACCAAGATGCCCCTTGAAAGATGGCTTGTAATAGCCCAAGTTCCTCATGTTCAGCCAGTCGTCATCCATGAAAATATGAAAATGCAAGAGAAGGAGAACAAATAGAATGAACATATTTAATTGAATTTCATTAGCAATCATTGTGGAAATTAATAATTCAACAGTTTAATTCCATCGATGAACAATAAAAAGTAGATGCAAGCCTGATCAACAACAAAGGAAATTTGCATAAAATAAGAGTGTCAAGAACAAACCTGAAAACACACTGTTTAATATATTTAATATAAATTGAAGTGATAGTGATAATTTAATAAAAATATTTGTTATAAAATAGCTAATAAAGAGATCAAATATTAATGCTGAGGTCTTTTCCAGCTTTACTAGATTGATGACCACAAAAACTTCAACATATATCTAAAAGATGGCTAGCAATGCTGTTTTAGAGTGAGAGAGAGAGAAGGCAAAAATAAAATATTTCCAAATACATGAATATAATAGAAGCTCAACCTTTTTTTGATCCAGTAGAGATTGACAATGATGGAACCCATCCATAGGAAGGACCATAGCAATGTCTAATGGCTTCAATCAAAATGAGGCTGCATCTGCATGAGACCAAAATTTATTCGTGTGTCTCACAACTTTAGTACCTAACGTGCTCTTCCCAGTACTAAAAGGATCAGCCAAGCCTTTTGTTGGATCTAGTGGTAATCAAAAAAGTGTAATCTTATCATTTGAAAAATATCATATGGTAATCTAATATTAAATCAGTTGGAAAACTCCAAATTAAAATTTTGATGTATTATGTTCGTAGTTATTAATTGATTCAATACATTGCTAAAATTTGATTGGTAAAATATTTTTTTAGTAATAATAGTTAAACACTTAGTTATATATAGTCATCATACACTATTATTCATATAGTCAAAAATATAATTATATATAATTATACATAGTAATATATAGTTATATATATAGTTTTAAAAAGTTATATATAGTTATATGTTGTCATCCATTTATTTATAAAAATAGTTAGAATTGTAAAACATATAGTTATATATAGTTTTAAATATATTAATTATGCATATAATTATATATAAAAGTGTTATAGTTGTTCATATAATAAAATACAAATACATATAGTTTATGTTATTATACATATAGTATATATTGTTATAAATAGTTACACATAGGTAAACTTTAGTTATATATAGATATATTCATACACGTAGTTATAAGTAGTTATACATAAATATATACAAAGTTATAAACAAATATATAGATTTACATATATGTATACATATATGTATACATACTTACAAATATAGTTATATTTAATTATATAGAGTTTTATATAGTTATACAAATAGTTATAAATAATTATAAACATATAGTTAAACATAATGTTGTATGTTGTTTTACATGTAATTATAAATATAGTTACATGTGGTTATACATATAGTTATACTTTTATTTATATGTGTAGGTATATATATTTTTTCATATAATTTTATATATTTATACATATAGTTAACTATAGGTATAGATATAGTTAAATACATTTTTATATACTAATATATAAAAATGTATATTCAATATATATTGTAAATTATTTATTTAAATATAGTTATGTATAATATTTTTATGGTTATGCATATAGTAAAAGACAATTATTTATAGTTATATGTTCTAATACCTCTAGTATGTTTAGTTATAAATAGAGTTATATATAATTTTATTTAATTATACATATAGTTATAACTATGTATGTAGTTAAGGATATAGTTATATATAATCTTTTTATAGTTATACATATAGTAAAATACAATTTTATATAGTTATATATTATTATACATATATTATATTTTGTTAGAAATATAGTTATATAGAATTATACATATAGTTGTAAATTATTATATAGTTAAAAAAATAGTTTGATATAATTATAAAAATAGTTTATATAGTTACAAATATAGTTAAATATAGTTATAAAAAGTTTTATATAGTTATACAAATATTTATAAATAGTTATACATATATAGTTAACCATATAATTATATATATGTTGTTATAAGCTTTAATTATAATTATAGTCACGTGTGTGATTGCACACATAGTTATACATTTTTATTAATTTTTTTTGCAACAATATCAATGACACAATTGGTTTCTTTTCAAATATGAACCATCAAAATTAAACAAACAATCAAAAAAATTGTATATTACAAGTCCTTTTATCCAATGGTTACCTAAATTTAATTCCATTCCAAAAAACTTCAATATATTGGATTATTTAGAAAGATTATTATACATCTTCATATTTAACATGTATTTTGTATGTTTAGTACACATAAGAAATGCTTATTATATAAGAGTGATATAATAGACTTTGAACTATATATTATATATCGAGCTTTATAGATATTATTGTGATTTTATTTGTTATCTGATAGAGTTATGGTTTTATTTAATTTGATTTAACACAAGAATTTTAAAAAAGAAAGCCTATTTTTAAAATAATTATGTATTAATCCATAAATAACAAAAAAAAATCTACTTCTTATTTCCCTTTTGATTGAAATAATACCAATGATGTTTGGATTGGTTTTTTATAGGACAGAAATTCAAAATACACATTATGTTTGATCCATTTCTTGAAAACAATTTAAACCCATATAGGATTGTTTTTAGTTGATAAAGACTACTATATTTTGTGTTTCAATATATTTAATTTAAAATTGAAGTGATAGTGATAATTTAATAAAAAATATTTGTTAGAAAATAGCGTATAAGAGAGCACATAATAATGTTGAGGTCTTTTTCATATGTCAAGAAAAAAAAATATCAAGCAATCCACCATATGCAATTGGGTTTAATTTCATTATCAAAAATGAATGTCATTATCTATTGTAAATTATCTAAATAATGGTATATTATGTTAGTTTTCAATCACATATAATTTGTGAACCATAGATGATATACCATTCTAAAGGTTATGAAAAATATGTTTGTACACATGTTCAAGGACATTGTGGATGATGTGTAATTGTGTTTAATTTGTTCATAAATTATTGAATGTGATTGTATTCATTTTTATTATGTGGAATATGATTAAAATATTTTTCATGACACTACATTTCGACATGCACAGAAATTTTATCAACTGAATCGCATATACTTTATTCTGGTTATATACATAACGTGTCAACATTTCAAGAAATTTTAAGAAGAAATGAACCTAAAAAGAAGACGGATGCTCTAAAAAAACTTGATATTGTTGATGATAGTGTAACTGCCATGACAATTGCCTATCAAACTGAACATTGAAATGAGACCTAACAATATAATTCAAATGAGAATCAAAAATAAAAACCTACTAGAAAGAGTGATAATGTAGGAATGAGGTATTAAGGAAAAAATACAGAATCAATATAAAAAAAATTTCTAGACAACAGCCAGAAAAGAAGCCCGCTATGAAGCCTCTGTCTGTGGTAGAGAAGGCTCCTCTACATGAAGAAAAGAAGCTTCTAAAGGACTCGTCTACATCATCGATTGATAAGAAGAAGAATAATATGAAAAAAACATCAAGACTAACTAGATTTACATCTTCAAAGTGTTGAAGCAGGTGCATCCAGACATCGGCATTTCCAGCAAGGCCATGGAATTCATGAATAGTTTTATCTATGATATTTTCGAGAAGCTGGCTTAGGAGGCATTGAAAGTTTCCAGATACAACAAGCAGTTGATGGTCACCTCAAGGGAGATCCAGATAGTAGTTCACCTCGTTTTGCCTAGGGAATTGGCTAAGCATGCTGTTTCTGAAGGCACGAAAGCAATCACCAATTTTACTAACTCCTAGGTATTTGCCTAATGTCATCACCAAGTGATATTTCCTATTTAGAAGTGGTACTTTTTTCGATTTTATTAGACTCATTGTTGCTTCTGTCTACCTATTCTCGATTTCATCTAATTTAAAGTTGATTTGATGTACTTAATTGGTAAAAATTATCATTGTTCAAAAAAAAATTAATCCCAAGATGACCATAAATGACAAAGATAAACCAACACAACCTATAGTTGAAAGATGATAAATATAAACCAACCTTAGAGCTTATACTCCTTCATGATGATGGCAGATGAAGATGATGCCGGATGAAGATGATGGTGAATGAAGATGATGGACAATAATGGTGGAGAATGATGGCTGAGAATGTCGAAGGATGGTTAATTTGCCCTACACCATTACTACAATCGAATGAGAGAACAAAGGATAGGAGAGAAGTATAAGCTTCAATATACACTCTTTCCCACTTCTTCACCACTTCTAAGCCTCTAATAGTGATATCATTCTCGTCTCCCAAACCCAGGCTGTTTATAAACTACATTTGTGTCCCTGCAAATAATTACGCAGTATCAGTTCAATTGCATTTAAACTTAGAATCCCTAACATCTGATAATTATATATAAATGCTACATTCAAAATACCAAGTTAAATAAATAATGAAAGACATAGAGCTAATCAAATAATACATTTGTGATGAACATTCATCAGAACAATTTGATTCGTATCCACACTCGCAACATGGATAATATGAGTGAAGGCTATTGTGATAGCACTGATTTATCTCTATCATCCTCGGAGTTCAGTAAATCAAGCTTGATGCAAATTTCTTCGAGTCCTTAAACATCAAATTTTTTTCATGGGTATGCCATGACTATAACAATGCGTTGATGCCATGCAACATCTATGTTTCTCGAAGCCTAGCCATATGTTTCTGTGGACATTCACGTCTTATGTTTGTGCATGCGGAATGAAATCGAATAAGTTTATTAAGTTTATTAAGTTTTATTAGGTTTATTAAGTTGGAGACTTAGAAACTTAGAGTTGTCTCTAACTAGTAAGTTTATTAAGTTTTATTAGGTTTTAAAATTCCATTAATGTTTTAATTTTAAATTATCAAAACATTTAATATAGAATAAATATATATATAACATAAAGACTCATCTTTTTTTTA
The DNA here is from genome assembly GCA_029783825.1 of Sapria himalayana. NCBI lineage: Eukaryota > Viridiplantae > Streptophyta > Magnoliopsida > Malpighiales > Rafflesiaceae > Sapria > Sapria himalayana. The sequence continues at coordinate 94,904 of JAREIK010003775.1, forward strand.
CTTAATAAATTATTTTTAACAAGTTAATGTGAGTGTAGCAAGACACACACGAAAAACAAACACTTATCAATTTTTAATTATCAAATTAATTAAATAATAAATATATAAACAATTGCAAAAAATAGATGTTTGGCCTTCCAAATCAAAAAACAAATCAAATAGCTACAAAATTTGTAAACTTAATATAGCAAGGCACATTTGAAAAGATTATTGGTCTTCAAGCCACTTTCCTAAAAATTGATAAATACTCTTGATGTTAAAAAATATATTATTCTATATATTTCAAGTTTATAAATTTATAAGAATTCATATTAATTTTTATGAAGATAATATTAATTTATTTTAAAAGCATAAAATTTCATATTATTTGATATAATTTATACAATTTTAAAAATTATTGGATGCGAGATGATTATTAAGAAAAATTTATATTTTTTATATTTAATAAAGACGAAATATTAAAAGCTAATAGTATAAATTTAACTCAATTATTTAGTTTTTATAGATTTCAATAAGAGTAAATATCTCTATATTAATCTTTAAATATCAATTTTTTTTCATTTAAATATTACGAAAAATTAAAATTTTTTTTTATAATTCAAAAATTTCAAATTATTTAGTAATTATTTTTTAAAAAATTTTTTTTAGGCATAAAACTATTTTTTATACTTAAAATAATATTAATATTTACTATTTTTTTCGTTAATTATGATATTTTTGTAAATATATTATAATTTATCATATAATTAATTATTTAAACTTTTTATTAGTAGAAATTTTAATGTATGTTCATTTAATTTGTAAAATATCTTTAAAAATTTTATTAATTAGAGAATTACTTATTTAATGTTATTATAATATTTAATAATAGTTATTATAGTCTTTATTAATAGTTATTGTAGTTTGTATTATTATTACAATTTTTTATATTTATATATTTTTTAAATTATTTATTTATAATAACATATTTTTATAATTATACGAGGAAAATGTGTTTTCAATGATCGCTCATTTATAGACCATGCCATACGTACCTTTAATATACAAAATTAAATAAAATATTTAAAAAGATAATATAAAAAAAAATTAAATCATTAAAGATTAATGAAGAAAATTATTTCCATCCCAAATAGCTAGGGAAAACTCCCTACCTAAATGGATATATTTTGTGAATAATAAAATTTATGGAATAATTGCTTGCAATAAAATATAAAAAAGTAACAAAAATTTCGGATAATTATATAGAGATGGATGTTATCTCAATCTAATTAGCTAGGGAAATTTTGTCACTAAATTCCCATGCTTTTCTTTGTGGGGAATTTACAAAAATATTATCGACGGATTGTTTACAATTAAGTTTTTTCATCGCTAAATTTCCCGCTTTTCTTTGCGTAGAAATCTATGAAAATATTAGCACCGAAATATTTTCAATCGAACATTTCCATCGCTAATCCATCACTAGTCCATCACAAACTTTTATTTAATATAAAATCAAATATCCCTTGTTATTCCCTAACTAATACCTCGCTAATTAGCTAGGGATTTTATCCATAGCTAAATTTTCCTAGCTAAATTTCACTAGCTAAATCGATATTTTTTTATAGTGATATATATATATATATATATATATATATATATATATATATCCATATCTATCTATCTATATATCTATTTATTTATCTATCTATATGCCTTTATGTCTTTTTGTCTATATATCTATCAATTTTTCTATCTATATGTCTATCTATCTTTCTGTATATATGTCTATCTATCTAATTATTATTCTATGTATCTACCTATCTACCTACCTACCTATCTATATGTCTATACATTTATATGACTATATGTCAATCAATCATTCTATCTATCTATCTATTTATCTCTTTGTCAATCTATCTATCTGTGTATATGTGTATCTATCTATTTTTCAATATCTAAATCTTTCAATCTATTAAGCTATCAATCTATGAATCTATCAATATGTTTATCTATCTATCAATTTGTTTATCCATCTAATTGTCTAGCTTTCTAACTATTTATTTATCTATCTATCTGTCTATCTATCTATCTAATTATCAAACTATTTAACTATATATTGCTCTTTTAGAATATTTGTCTATCTATCTATCTATCTATCTATTTATGTATCTATGTGTCTATCTATTTATCTATCAGTCTATCTGTCTATCTATCTTTATATTTTTATATCTATTTATCTAGCTATGAATTTGTCTATTTGTCTATTTGTTTATGTGTCTATATGTGTATATGTCTATCTATCTATCTATATATCTTTGGGTCTATGTGTCTGTTTGTTTGTGTCTATCTGCCTATCTTTCTGTCTATCGATCTATTTATCTATTCATCTTTCTCTATATCTTTATATATGTCTATCTATTTATTTCTATAACTATCTCTCTATTTATAAATATATCTGTTAATCTATATATCTGCCTATATTTTTAACTATCTATTTATCTATCCATCTATATATCTGTTTATATATCTATCTACTTATCTATCTATCTATATAACTATTTGTCTATCTATGTATCTATTTATCTATATATCTACCTATATGCACATCTATTTTTCTATCTATCAATCAATCTATCTATTTATCTATCTATCTATCTATTTGTATCTCAATCTACCTATCTGCCTATCTTTCTATCTATCTATCTATCTATATAACTATTTGTCTATCCATGTATCTGTCTATCTATATATCTATCTATATGCATATCTATCTTTCTATCTATTAATCAATCATCTAATTATCTATCTATCTATCTATTAGTATGTCAATCTACTTATCTACCTATCTTTCTATCTATCTATCTAATTATAAATCTATATATCTTTCTATATGTGTATCTATATATATATATATATATATCTATATGTCTATCTGTCTATCTATTTGTCTGTCTATCTTTCTATTTGTCTATCTATCTATTTGTCTATCTATTTATCTATCTATCTATCTATCTATTTTTCTATTTGTCTATCTATCTATCTATCTATCCATTTGTCTTTTAGTCTATCAATCTATCAGCCTTTATGTTTATGTGTCAATTTGTTTTTTAGTCTATCTTTCTATTAGTCCATGTGTCTATGTGTCTATCTATCTATCTCTCTCTCTGTCTATCTGTCTATCTATCTATTTATCTATCTATCTAATTGTATATCTAGTGACCTAAGATCCATATTTTACTCAACTTTATGTAAGTTTTGGCATGACACTTAAAATTAAGTTTTTTAGGTATTTAACTTTTACCAATTACATATCATGCAATCCTTAGATATTTATAGGATTTTGACATCATATGTCTTGGCATGTTTAAATCCCATCTAATGGCATTAAGCCCAAAACCGATTTGATAACTTAATAAAGCTAAACTATTTTAACACACATGGGTAGTACCATTACTCATCTTATCTTATTATTGTCACCTAATGTACTACTTTTATAGAACCCACATTAAGGTGATAAAAGGTTTGACAAGTGTGTAAAAATGGATGACATGTAAACTTTAAATTTTATGTAACAGATCTTGATTGATTTTAATTTTCAATTAATAGATCCCATCATATATATAGTATCACATACTCATGTAACTTCAAATATCTTGCATTGTCTCTCTTGTTTTATTAGAACTATAAAAAAATTACAATAAAACAATAATGGCATGCAAGCCATATTTAATATTACAACCCTTGAGAAAAAAAAATAATACTTTACCAATCACATTGGTTAAAAATGCCTTACTATGCACCATGTGAAGCAAAATAACATACAAAATATATAATGTTATCATATAGCATAAACAATTTGCATTAAAAGAACTAAATTATAATAGTATTGAATTAAAAAACAATTAATTTTATAAGGTGTTACATAGAGCTATTATGGTGGTTATTCTAGCCAGTTAGTGGATGGGGTCATGGAGAGCTGCCCTCGTGGGGTTAGGGGCAGTATCCCAGAAAAAAAAATTAAAATTTCCATTGATCTCATCAATAAATATTCATTGATCATATAAATAATTTTTTTTAATCTCATCAAAAAATTCTCTTGATTTTATCAATAAATTTTTATTAATCTCACCAATAAATTTTTTATTAATCTTATCAAATAAATTTAAAATAAGTAGAAAGCCATCAAAAACACATAAAAATATTATTTTATGTAATCTCATTACATATAGGGCTTATTTTGGCACCACCAAAAATAATCACTAATAAATCAAAATTGATATATGAATTTAGACCATGTATTAATCTAATTAAGACAAAGCTATAATCATATATCATGTAATTAAACACTATAATGACAATATCTCATTAGGATTCTCAATCATAGTAACAAATACTTTTAGGGTTTGGATTCAATCAATTAATACCTTAACAAAACCTATTAAATATTTCAATCGAACAAACCATGATATCATATATATTCAAAAATGCAAATCTTGTCATAGTCATATACATCACATACTTATTATCAAATATGACATTATCAATTTTCATGAAAATACAAGTTCCTCTGATACCACTATTGTGGTTTTTGGCAGAATATTTACTCTAATTGGAACATAAACATAGTGGAATTTATAATTTATAATTTTTAAAATAGGAAGAAAGGGAAAAGAAAAGTTACCTCTTGTAGATCTATCCATCAAGCCATCAAAGTGTGTGTCCTGGTTTATTCGGACCTTCAAAGGTATTTTCATTTAGAAAAACTACCACCTGTGAAAGTATCCACACACGAACAAATGATGAATGATCTTGTTGAATACTAGTTCAGATACATCTTTTCAAAATGAAAAATTTTCTTACTAGTTTATAAAAGATGACTACTTACATTAAATATCACACACACACACACACACACACACATATATATATATATATATATATATATATATATATATACAAGACGACTAGGGTTTTGGTAATAAATGAATTTAATTATATATTCAAAATGCTTTTAAATAATAACAACTTTAATTCAAAACCTTTAAAACTTCTTTTAAATGAATTTTTTCATTAAAATTCAAGTTTAATGTAACCAATTAATTATTTATTTAAATCATGAATCTAAATCAAAATTTAATTCAAATGTATATAATAACTAATTGTTATTTGTGATTTAAAATAACCACATCATTTAAAATTAATACAAATAGTAAAAAACTATAACCATTTTTATTCATTATTAATGTGCAACCCTATAGGTTCAATTAACATTGACAATAGGCTGAAATCATATTTTGATCCTACAAGTCATAAGATGCCTCTTACATGTCATTATGACTACCCAAGTTAAAAAAAACTCATGATCCGAGATAACCATAATATATCTATTGACATAATCCTTTTATCTCATGATATCTTGATAGAATATAAGGCATTGATAAAGTAAACCTTATATCGTTCTATCTTTGATTAGGTAAAAACAAATTAGACTGACAAAATAAATGATATTGATCTCCATCAATTCAGTTAAGCACGGGCATGCATTTCTCAATCTCAATTATTGAGGGGACCCAGAGATATCTATCTTATAATAAGAGGGACAAATTCCATCTAAATCACTCATATCTAACTACATAATTCTTATTATGTTCAAGTATAACCTTTATAGTCATCTAATTAAAACAACATTTGAACATATCAAAACACAATATGTCTATGTTGAGAACTATAGTGATCTCAAATCAAGGAATTTAATAACATAATTATTCGAGATTAACTTATGACTTTGATATATTTATTAATCTCAAGACGAGTCTGTCCAATATTTGTTCTCAACAAATAGATATAAATTTAATTTATATCTCATACACATATTCATACCATGAATATCAATCAAACATTATACTAATCTTAATTAACTATTATTCCCATAACAATAACTGATTAAGAACATTTAGAATAATTAATAATATTATTCAAAGAAATTATATTTAATAAACATGAAAATCATCATAATAATTAATTCTCACAAATAGTCTAAATACCATATACATACGATAGGCCTAGAGCACAGTTACTAAGATATTTGTCTATCAATTATCTATCTATGTAACTATCTAACTATCAATTTTTTATCTATCTGTATAATTATCTATCCATAAATTATCAAATTTTCTTTCTATCTATCTAACTATCAATTTATCTATATGTCTAATTATATATCAATCAATCAATCAATCAATTTATCTATATGTCTATCTATATATTTGTTTATCTCTCTATCTATCAATCTTCCAATCTATCTATCTATCTATCTATACATATGTCTATCTATCTATCTATCTAAATATCTATCTATCTGTCTAACTATATAACTTTCTAACTATCTAAATATCTATCTATATATCTATCTATTTGTTTATCTATCTATCTATCTAACTATTTAAATATCTCACTATCTTTTTATATATTAGTCTATTAGTCTATTTGTCTATTTATCTAGATATCTATCTGTCTATCTGGTTATTTATCTTTCTACCTATGTGTCTCTATCTGTATATTTATTTAGCAATCTATCTATCCATCAAGCTAACTATCTATATATTTCACTATCAACCTCAAAGCCTTATGAATATCTGTTTATCTATCTATTTTAAAATTTGTCTATCTATAAATCTGACTATCTATCTATCTATTTATTTTACTAACTATCAATCTATCTATCTAGTATATATCTATTTGTCCATCTATCTATAATTATTTTGTATTTTGTTTATCTATATTTTTAATCTATTTGTCTTTTTCTCTATATTCCTATCTACTTATCTATTTATCTGTATATTTGTCTACGTATATGTATATCTATCCATCTATCTGTTTTTATCTTTCTATCTTTCTATATAACTATCTAATTATCTATGTGTCTATCTATCTATATATATTTTTTATCATTCTATTTGTCTATTTGTCTATCTGCATATCTATCTATCTACCTACCTATCTATTAATCTATATATCTGTCTATGTGTCTTTGTGTCTATCTATCTATTTGGCTATATTTATTTTTATCTATTTATTTATATGCATATATGCCAATCTATCTATCAATAAATCTATTTATCTGTGTCTATCTGTCTATTTGGTTATCAATCTATCTATTTATCTATATGTATATCTATTATCTATATATTTGTCTATGCATATATCTATTTATCTCTCGATTTGTCAATTTTTTTTCTATCAATATATATATTATATCTTTTTATATATATCTATATGTCTAAATGTCTATCTTTCTATCTTTATATCAATCTAACTATTTCTCTATTGGTTTATCTTTCTATATCTTTATATATATACATTTGTCTATCTATATATCTTTCTAAGTGTCTATAATCTATCTATCTATTTTTCTATCTATCTATCTATCTATTTATCTATCAGTGAATATGTCTTTTTGTCTATTTATATATCTATCTCCCTATCTATCGATCTATCTATCTATCTGTTTGTTTATCTATCTATCTATATATCTATCTATCTATTTATATATCTATTAGTCTATCTATCAATTTATTTATATATCTATTAGTCTATCTATCTATCTATCTATCTATCTGTCTGTCTGTCTATTTACCTATTTTTTCTATCTGTCTACGTCTCTATTTATCTATCGGTATCTATGTCTATATATCTATCTATTTAATTGTTATCTCTCACTATCAATTAATCTATCAATCTATCATATATCAATATGTTTATTTTTCCTTGCTGTTCCTATCTATTTATTTTACTAATAGTCTATCTTTGTATTTGTATATTTAACTATCTATTTATCTATATATATATATATATATATATATATATATATATATATATCTATCTATTTATCTATCTTTATATGCATCTATTTGTCTATCTATCTATGTGTCAATTTATCTATGTGTCTATCTATATATCTATTTATAATTCTATATGTGTCAATCAATCAATCAATCTATATTTTTTTATTATCTAATTATCTACATGTCTATATATATATTAATCTAACTATCTATTTAGCCTGTCTATCTATACATTTGTTTATTTGTCTTGCCTATCTACCTATGTGTATAGCTATCTTTATATCTATATGTATATCTATCTTCAATATATTTGTCTATCTGAATATCTTACAATCTTTCTTTTTAGACTATCTATCTCTATATCTATATCGCTATCTTTCTATTTATCTATCATTCTATTTCAAAAACATCTATCTTTATCTCTATCTTATTGTCTAACTCTCTATTTTCTTATTAACCTACTAGCCTATCTCTATATCTATTTATTTTTCTAGCTATTTATATATGTATCTATATGTTTATCTTTCTATATGTATATCTTTCAATTTGTCTATTTATCTATCTGTATATCTATCAATTTGTCTATCTATATATCTGTCTATATATTTATATGTATATATAGCTATTTGACTATTTGTCTATATGACATTCTATGTACCTATTTATCTTTCTATGAATCTACCTATCTATCTAACTATCTTTTTATCTATGTGTTTATCTGTTTATATAACCATCTATCTATCTATCTATATATCTATCTTTCTGTCAATCTATGTATCTATCTTTCTCTCTATCTATTTATCTGTCATATATCTATCTATCTATGTATTTGTCTAACTATTTATCTATCATTTTATCTATAAGTCTATCATTATTATCTATATGTATATCTATTTATATGCTATATTTATATTTATAATCTATCTTTCTATTTATTTGTTTATCTATCTATCTATTTGTATATATTGCTATCTACATATCTATCTATCTTTCTATATTCTAACTATTAATTTGTCTATCTATCTATCTATCTATCTATCTTTCTTTCTTTCTATATATCTACTATCTATCTACTCGTCTATATATTTTTATTGCCTATTTGAATTTCTGTCAATCTATCGATATCTATCTTTTAGTTTTATCAGTCTATAAGTCTATGTGTCTATTTATCAATCAATCAATTATCTTTCTATATGTTTAAATATCTATCTAACTATATGTCTATATGTCTATCTATCTTTTTTTCAATCAATCGATCTATATTTCTATATCTTCTACATATATATTTGTCTATATGTCTTTCAATATATCAATCATTTGTTT
>JAREIK010003775.1:107049-209267 GCA_029783825.1 Sapria himalayana
TAATTGTTACTTCTTATCTTTCAATCAATATGTCTATTTATCTTTCATTGTATGTTTCTATGTATGTATATATATATATATATATCTCTCTACTCTATCTATCAATGTATTTGTCTATCTATCAATATATTAATCTGTCAATCTATCTATTTATTTAATTATCTATTTGTCTATCTATCTATATATCTATCTATTTTAATGTGCCTAACTCTCTATCTATCTATCTATCTATCTTTTTTTCTATGGTTAATCAATAAATATATCTATCTATCTATTAATCTGCCAATATATCTCTATCTATTTACTATCTATGTCTATCTATTTATCTGTTTAACTTTATAACATTATAACTATTTAACTATATATCTATCTATCTATCTATTGATTTATATGTCTATCCAGTATCTATTTTCTATCTATCTTTATATATGTATATCTATTGATTTCTATATCTATATATATGTCTATCTCACTATCTTTCTAACTATCTATTTGTAAATATGTTTATGTGCTATTTATTATATGTCTATAAGTCTATGTCTATCTGTATATTTATTTAACTATCAATCTATCAATTTATCAATCTATCTATTTACCTATCCATCAATCTAGCTATCTGGCTATTTATCTATATGACTATATTTCTATTATTCTATCTGCCTATATACTTATCTATCTATGTGTCTATATATCTATTTATCTATCTATCTATGTATCTATCTATCCTCTATCTATCATCTCTATTATCTATCTTTCTATCTATCTATTTTTTATCTATCGATTTGTCTAATTGTTTTCTACTATATGCCTTTGTGTCTAACTATCTATCTATCTTTTTATCTAACTATATGTCTATCGATCTATCTATTTATCTATGTATATATCTATCTTTCTACATATCTATTTTCTATCCATCTATATTTCTATTTATCATTTATCATCTCACTATATGTGTAACTATAAATATATCTATCTTTAATCTATATTATATTATGTCTATTTGTTGTCTGTTTATCTCTCTCTTTTCTATTTGTAACTGGTCTATATGTCTATCTATGTATAAATCAATCAATCAATCTAGTCTCTTTCTCTCTTTATATATATATATATATATATTATATATATAGATGTCAATATTATCTATATATATCTGTCTGCCTAACTTTCTAATCTATCTAATTATGTATTTTTCTATCATATATCTTTATATATATGTATCTTTCTATCTGGCTTCCAATCTATCTTTCTATATATATATATACACATATATGAATCTATCTGTATTTCTATCATTTGTATATCTATATATCTTCATTTAGCTATCTATCATATGTTTATCTATCTTATTATTGTCTATGCACTATATTTTTTCTATATATCTCAGTATTTATCTACATCTCTTTTATCTATCTATCTATCTATATGTATGTCTATTTGTATATCTATCTATCTATCAATTTATCTATCTATTTGTCTATCTATCTATCTATTTCTCTATCTATCTATCATTTTTTATTTGTCTATATATATCTATCTATCTATATGTCTATATATATATATATATATATATATATATATATATATATATATATATATATATTTATTATATTTATTTATCAATCTATAAATTTATTGATCTACCTATTTGTCTATCTACTATTTGTCTATCTATCTATCAATCTATAAATCTATATATCTTTCTCATTCACTTTCTATTAGTTTATCACTCTAAGTATCAATCTATCAATTTGGTTATCTATCTAATGGTATATCTGACTATCTCTCTATTTATCTCCCATTCTTTCAATCTCCCTATCTATATATATTTCTATTTATCTATTTATCTTTCTCTCTACAGGGCTATCTATATATCTATCTATTTGTCTATCTATCATTTTCTATAAATCATTGTATGTCAATCAATCTATTTGTGTAATTGTATAACAATCTTTCTATCTAATTAAGTAACTTTCTTTCTATCTACCACTCTATTAGACAATCTTTCTATCTTTCTAGGTGTCTATTAGTCTATCTATCTATCTATCTTTCAGTCTATCAATCTATCAGTTTGTATGACTATCTTTATTTTTGTCCATCTATATTAATACCTAACTGTCTATGTATATTTCTATTATTTGTCTATCATCTATTTGTCTATCTATCTACATGTGTATCTATCTATTTGATTATTTTTCTAAATACCTATTTGTATATCTATATATATGTCTTTTATCTAAATGTCTATATGTGTATCAATCAATCAAAGTAACAGGCTAACTATCTATATTTCTACCTACCTATCTATCTATCTAATTTTCTAACTATCAAACATTCTTTCTGTTTATCAATGTATCAGTCAATTTGTCTATCTATCGATATATATATATATATATATATATATATATATATATGTTTATCTATCTATTTTTATATCATATATCTATCTATCTATCTATTTGTCTATCTATCTATCTATGTAATTGTCTATCTCTCTATCTATCTATCTATCTCTTGATCTATTTATTTGTCAAATTGTATATTTGTATTTATGTTTATTTGTCTATCTGCCTATCTATCTATGTATCTATCTATCTGTGTATCAGTCTGCCAGTCTACCAGTCTATTTATTTATCTGTCTATATGTCTATTCATCTTTGTGTCTATTAGTCTATCTATTTATCTGTTGTCTATCTATCAATCTATTTCTCTATTTGTTTATGTGCTTATCACTCTATCTATCTATCTATCTAGCAATCTTTCTATTTTCCTATCTATTTATATATCTATGTGTCTATTTATCTATTTGTATATTTCTATATTTATGTAACTATCTATATGACTATTTGTATATCTATATATCTATCTATCTAACTATCTATATATCCATCAATCCATCAATCAATTTGTCTATCTTTCTATATTTCATTTTTTCAATCATTCTATCTATCTACCTATATTTCTATCTTTCTATCTATCTATATATCTATTTATTTAACTTTCAAATTATTTTTTTATCTATCAGTCAATCAGTATATCTATATATCTACATAGTTGCTAATCTATCTATCTGTTTATTTGTCTATCTATTTATTTATCTATCTATCATCTATATATATATATATATATATATATATATATATATATATATATATATATATATATTAATTTATCCATCTAGCTAACTATTTGTTAATCTATCTATATGTCTATTTATTTATCACTATATCTATCTATCTACTTATCAATCAATTTTCTATCTTTCTATCTTTCTATCTATCTATCTATATGTCTATCAATCTATCTATTTTTTATATGTCTATCTATTTATTTATATGTCTATCCATATATTTGTCTATCTACATATGTTTTTATTTACTTATCTACCAACCTACCTATCTATCTATCTATCTATGTATTTGTATATCTTACTATCTGTCTACATGTCTATCTATTAGTCTAATTATCTATTTGTATATCTATCCATTTGTTTATCTATCTATCTATTTAATTATCTTTCTATCTATCTTTTTGTATATCGATATATCTTTTAGTCTATCTGTCTATCTATCTTTCTTTCCATATATCTATCATTATGTCTATCTAACTATATGTATATCTTTCTATCTCACTATTTGCCTATATATCCATCAATTTTATGATATATCTATCCATCTATCTCTTTATTTTCATATCATCTATCTATCTATTAATTTATCTGTCTTTTGTCTATATGTTTATTTATTTATCTATCTATATATCTAATTGTTTATTTATCTATCTATATGTCCATCTGTCTTTGTCTCCATGTTTCAATTTGTCTATGTGTATATGTGTCTATGTGTCTTAATGTATATCTTTTTATAAATCTATCTATCTATATAACTGCTTATCTATTTATCTATCTTTCAAATAATCAAACAATATGTCTATCTATCTATAAGTCTATCTAACTATTTGTATATTTTTTTATAAGTCTATTTGCATATTTGGATATCTATATATCTGCCTACTTGTTTATCTATATATCTATATATTAGTCAAACTATATATTTATATATCTACATATATAAATCTTTATTTATCTATCTATTTATCTATCGATCTGTCTGTCTATCTGTTTATCTATCTATCTATCTGTTTATCTATCTATCTATCTATATATCTATATGTCGATCTATTTCTCTATCAATATATAATGTCTATCTGTCTATATGTCTATCTATCTATCTATCTATCTATCTATATGTCTGTTTGTCTATCTACTTAATTGTCTATCTAATTTTCAATTTGTCTATGTATCTATTTTTCTATCTATTTATCTATCAGTCTATTAATCTATCTATATATTTATATATCTATATATTTAACTTTTTTTATATCATCTATCATTCTATATGTCTATCTATATATTTATCTATATATATATGTGTGTGTGTGTGTGTGTTTATCTATCAATATATATAGCTAGCTTTTTATCAGTTTATCTATCTATATGTATATTTTGCTATCTATCTAACTATCTATATGTCTAACTATCAATCACTCTATCTATCTATATGACTATCTTTCTATATACATAATATATATATATATATATATATATCTCTAACTAACTATCTATCTATCTATATGTCTTCTATCTATTTGTCTATGTATTCTTAAGTTTTTCTTTCTATCTTTGTAACATATATCAATTTATTTGTTTGTGTATAAGTGTCTATATGACTATTATATATATTTGTTTATCAATTTAACTATATATCTATCAATCTATCAATCTATTTATCTAAATATTTTTTTATCTATTTAACTCTCTCTATATTTATATCTATCTATCTATCTAATTGTCTATCTGTTTGTTTATTTATCTAACTATATATATATATATATCTGTCTATCTATCTATATGCCTGTCTATTTATAAATCTATTTATTTTTCTATTTTTTTATTTTTCTATATATATATATGTCTATTTATTTATCTAACTAACTATCTATATGTCGATCTTTCTATTTGTTAATTTGCTATCTATCTATCTAGCTATCTATCAGTCTTTTTGTCTATCTATATATTTTTTATCTGTCTAACTATTTATATTTCTTTCAGTCATTCTATATATATCGCAATAAATCTATATATCCATTTATCTTATGTCTATTTGTCTATATTTTTAACAATCTATCTCTCTATCTTTCTATAAGGTCTATTTGTCTATAAATCTATCTATGTATAGGTCTATCTATCTATATTTCTATCTATCTATTTTTCTGCCTATCTAACTAACTATTTGCCTATCTATTTATCTATTTGACAATCAATCAATCAATCTATCTATTTATTTGTCTTTTTTCTATATGTCTATATGTTTAACTGCCTATCATTGTATTTGTCTATATGTTTATATCTCTATTTGTCTATGTGTCTATCTATCTATCTTTCTATCTATCTATTTATTAGTCTAACTTTCTATTAGCTATTTTTCTATATGTCTATCTATATATATGTATATTTTTCTATCTATCTATTTGTCTTTATATCTATCTATTATCTATTTATCAATCAATCAATCTATCTATCTATCTATCTCTCTGTCTATCTGTATTTTATTCTATCTATCTATGAATCTCAAAATCAATTTATCTATCTATAAATTGATCTATCTATCTATATATCTATCTGTTTGTATGTCTTTCTATCTATCTATCTGTTTATCAGTCTATATGTCTCTATTTATTTGTCTATCTATAAATCTATTTATCTATCTATATATCTATCTGTATTTCTATCTATCTATCTCTATATTTATCTATCTATCTTTCTTTCTATCCATCTATCAATCTATCTATCTATTTAACTATATAGTTGTCTATCTATCTATCTGTATATCATTCTATCTTTCTTTCTACATATATATTTTATCTATCTAACTATCTATCAGGCTATCTATGTATATATCTATATTTCTCTCTATTTATAAGTATATTTGTCTATCTATCTTTCTATCTATATATTTGTTTTCTCTTTATTTTGATATCTATCTATCTATGTGTATATCTCTATATTTCTCTATTTTCTAAACTATCAATATGTTTAATTATTTATTTATTTGTCTATTTGTTGTTCTATCTATCTTATATATTTGTATCCATCTGTTTATCTATCTATTTATCAATCTAACTCTCGATTTATCTATTTGTTTATCTATCTATTTCTATATCTATCTATTTGTATATCTATCTATATGTCTATCTATTTACAAGTTTTTTTATTTATCTAACTTTTTATTTATATGTCAAACTTTCTATCTATCTATTTACTATTTATCTATCTATATATTAGACTGTGTATATCTAAAAATATTTCTATTTGCCTATCTATTTATTTGTCTCATTTTTAATCTATATCTATATATGTCTATATATCTATATATCCATTTGTTTATATATGTATTTGTCTATCTATCTATCTGTTTATCTATCTATCTTTCTATTTGTCTAACATTCTTTCATTTTATATGTATATCTATCTATCATTTTATCTATTTATCTATCTATATTTTTTTCAACCTCTTTATTTTTCTATCGATCTATCTATCTATCTTTCTATTTTCCTATCTATCTATGTCTTTTTGTCAATCTATCTATCTATCTATTTGTCTATCTTTTCTTCTTTCTATCTTATATCTTTATATCTATCGATTTGTCTATTTATTTTTTTATTTGTGTCTAGGTGTCTATTTGTCTATGTGTCTATATATATATATATATATATATATATATATCTCTCTCTCTCTCTCTCTCCTTATATGTCTATCTAAATATCAATTTATCTTTCTATCTATTTGCCTAACTTTCTGTCTATTTGTCTATTTATCTATCTATCAACCTATCTTTCTATTTGTATATCTAACTATATGCCTTATAGTTTATTTGGCTATCTGTGTATCAATATATATGTCTATCTCTCAATCTATCTATGTGTCTATCTATCTTTCTATCTATCTATCTACCTATGTATCTATCTATCTATCTATCTGTCTATTTATTTGTCTATTTGCTATCTATAGATATGTTTATCTTTCTATAATTCAATCTGTCTATCTATCTATTTACTTTTTTATCTATTTATCAATCTATTTATCAATCTATTTATCTATCTATCAGTCTATTTATCTATCTATCTATCTATCTGTGAATCTTTCTACCTGTCTATCTATAAATAAATCTATCTAGAAATTTGTCTATCTATCTAAGTTTTTATATGAAAATCTAACTATTTGTCTATATTTCTACATGTCAATCTCTCTATATATCTATGTATCTATCTTTTTATTTTTTTATTTTTCAATCTATCTATCGATTTAGATATCAATCTAGCTGTGTATCTATTTTTTGAGGTCTATCTATATGTCTATATGTCTATTTTTCTATCTATCTACCTGCCTATTTGCCTATCTATCAATCTATTAATCAACTATCTATCTATATAAATATCTATATATTTGTCTATCTATCGATCATTTATATGTCTATCAATTTGTCTATCAATTAGCCTATGAATCTATCTATCTATCTATTGTGTGTCAAATCATCAATCAATCTTTCTATCTATATATCTATCTATTTGTCTATCAATCTATATATCAATTTGTCTATATATCAATCAATCTATAAATAAATCTATCTATCTATATATCTATCTATCTATATGTCTGTCTCTCTATATGTCTTTATATCTATCTATATATTTGTTTATCTATATGTTAATCTATCTATCTATCTATTTCTCTAACTATTTGTCATTCTATCAATTTATCTATATGTTTATCTATTAATTTGTCTATCTATCAGTCAATATATCTATCAATCTATCTGTCTATCAATCCATCTAACTATCAATATTTCTTTCCACCTATCTATCCATCTATCTATTTATATGTCTATCTATTCATCAATATATCCATCTATCTTTCAATATAATTATTCATCTATCTAACCATCTATTTATCCATCTATCTATTCATCAATTTATCCAGGTATCTATTCGTCCATCTATTCATCAATTTATCAATCTTTTTATATGGATATCTATCCATCTATCAATCTCATCATTTATCCATCTATCTAAATGTCTATCTATCCATCTATATATCTGTTTATATATCCGTCTATCTATCTGTCTATCTATCAATCTTTATATATATTTATCTATCTACCTATCTTATCCATTTATCTATTCATCCATCTATTCATCCATCTATTCATCCATCTATTTGTCTTTCTTTATTTCTATCTATCTGTGTGTCTATTTGTCTATCCATCTATCTTTCTATCTGTCTATCTGTCTCTCAATTTATCTATCTGTCTATCTATGTATCTATTTGTCTTTATATCTAGCTCTCTATCTATCTATCAATTTGCCTGTATGTCTGTAAGTCTTTCTTGTGTGTCTTTATATTTATCTATCTGTCTATATGTATGTCTACTTGTCTATCTATCTTTCAACCTGTTTACTATGTCTGTCTATCTATTTTTCTATATTCTATCTATATCTCTATCTATCTGTTTATTTGTCTATCAATCTATTTATTTATCTATCTATGTATTTTTTATCTGTTTGTCTATATATCTATATGTAAATATGTCTAACTGTAAGTCTATTTGTGTGTCTATCTATCTTTTTATATATATCCATCTATCTATTTGTCTATCAATGTATATATTAGTAGGTCTATCTGTCTGTCTGTCTATCTATATATCTATCTATATATCTATCTATATATCTGTCTATCTATTTGTTTATTTTTCTACCTTTCTATTTGTCTATCTATCTATCTATCTTTTTATTTGTCTATCTATCTTCTTTTTTTATCTATATATCTATCTATCTATCTATATATATGTCTATTAATCAATCTATCTGTATGTGTATTTGTCTATTTTTCTCTTTCTCTATTAGTCAAACTATCTCTCTATCAATTGTCTCTCTATCTGTTTGCCTATCTATTAGTCTATCTTTCTATCTATTTATCTATCTATCTTTTGTCTATCTATGTATCAATCTGTCTATCTTTCTATTTGTGTATCTATATGTCTGTCTGTTTGTTTAATAAATATATTTATCTATCTATCTATCTATCTATCTATGTGTCTATTTTTTATTTTGTCTATCTATTAGTCTATCTTTCTCTCTATCTATATAACTATCTATTTTTCTATATATCTATCTAACTATATATCTGTCTCCCTATCTATCATTTATATTTATGTTTCTATCTATCTATCTTTCAGTCTATCTTTCTATATATCTAACTGATATTCTATCTATCTATATATCTATCTATTTATTTATCTATCTATCTATATGTCTATTTGTATATCTGTCTATCTATATGTATATCTATCTATCTATCTATCTATTTGTCTGTCTATCTATTTATCTATGAATCTATATATCTATCTAACATTTTGTATATTTATCTGTCTATCTATGTGTATATTTATATGTTTATCTGTTTATCTAACTTTCTATCTATCTGACTATCTATATGTATATCAATATGTTTGTCTACTATCTATCTATCTATCTTGTATGTCAGTCTATCTATTAATTTATCTATATGCCTCTATTCTGTCTATCTATCAGTCAGCCTAACTATCAATCTATCTGTTTGTCTATCTATATATCTATCTATTTGTTTATCTATCTATATGTGTGTGTGTGTGTGTATATATATATCTATTTATTTTTCGATCTATCCAACTTTCTATCTATTTGTCTATCTATCTTTTTATTAATCTATTTCTCATTCTATCTATCTATGTATCTATCTAACTATCTATCTTTTACATGAATTTTTAACAATCTATTCATCTATCTATCCGACTATTTGTATACATTTATATCCGACTATCTAACAGTCTATATATCCATCTATCTATCTGTATACCTTTCCATCCATCCATCCATCCATCTATCTATTTATCTATATAACTTTCTATTTGTCTATCTATCTATCTATTAGTCAATTATTTGTCTATTTTTCCATCTATCTGTCTATATATTTGTCTATCAACCCATCTTTCTATCTATAATTCTAAATATCTTTCTATCTATGTTTCTATCTGTATGTCAATCAATCTGTCAATTTGTCTGTCTATCTATCTTTCTATCTGTCTATCTATTTATCAATCTATCTGTCAATATGTTTATCTATCTAGCTATCATTCTGTATGTCTATCTATCTTTTAATTTGTCTGTCTATTTGTGTATCTATATGTCTTTATATCTATATGTCATGTCTGTCTATCAATCTCTCTATCTTTCTGTCTAAATGTTTGTCTATTTATTTGGTTATCTGTTTGTCTATTTATCAATCTAATTGTCATCTATCTATCTATCTATCTATATATTTGTCTTTATATATATCTATCTAACTAACTATCTATCTATCTTTCTATCTATCTTTCTATCTATCTATTTTTTTGTCTGTCTATATGTTTATCAATCGATCTATTTATCTGTCTTGTTATATATCTATCTATTTGTCTATCTTTTTTTCTATCTATCTATCTATCTATCATTTTATTTGTCTTTATATCTATCTATCTGTATGTCTGTATGTCAATCTATCTATTTATCTATCTGGCTATCCTTCTATATGTCTATCTGTCAGTCTATCTGCCGATCTTTTTGTCTATCTATTTATTGGTCTATCTATCCATTTTTCTATCTTTCTATCTCTTTGTATATTGATTTACACTACAAAAAAATCCCAACTTGCTAGGGACAGTTCCCTAGCTAAATTGTTGTTTTTCGTCACTAAATGGGATATAGCAACGGATTAATGATGGAAACTTTCTGAATCTAAAGTACTCGTCGCTAAAAATTAGTGAGGAAAAGAGTCCCTAGCTAAAAAACTTTAGCGAGGGAAATATCCCTAGCTAAAATAATAGTTACCCTAGCTAAATAAGTTAGTTAAATGGGTGTTTCTGTCGCTAAATAGATATAATGATGGTACCTTTCCCAATCTAAAGTGCTCGTCGCTAAAAATTAATGAGGAAAATGGTCCTTAGCTAAAAAATTTAGCCACGAAAAATTTCCTAGCTAAAATAATGATTTCCCTATCTAAATTAGCAAGGGAAAATTCCCTAACTAAATTAGCAATGGAAATATCCCTAGCTATTTTCACTCAAACTATTTTCAGAATTTTAATTTTTTTTCAAAAAATGTAATTAAATAATTTAATATTTATATATTAAATTTAATAAAAATAGAAGCTATAAATTATAATTTATAATAAATAAAAAATAAAATCATTTAATAAATAATTCCGATACAATATTTTACATAATTAAAACAAAAACATGAGAATATTTTATTACTTCTTATTCATCAATGTATCTACAAACAGTGCATAAAGTATAATCTATCCGTGCATTGACATTATTTTCTCTCCCTCAGCTCCTCTGATCACCATCTTTCTGTTACGACAAAGCTGTCCAAGTTTTGGTGTGTCATGTCTAATGAAAATTTCCTTCTCTTCTAAAAGCTTCATATGGAAAACATTGTTGTATCATATTTCTACAAAAATTAAACCAGTCAATCAAATCAAAATAAATTAATAAATAATGTTCTATTTTGATAAATATATAATACTACAGTATATATGTACATATATACTATAGTTTAAATTTTCATATATACAAGTGTATACATATACATTGTAATAAATATGTACATGTACTATAGTGTATATATGTACACGTACTGAGTATTTATGTGTTCATATAAATATGTACATATATTGTAGTGTATATGTACATATATACTAGTGTATACATATACACTGTAATATATATGTACACATATATATGTACATGTATGTAAATATACACTGCAGTGTATATGTATAAGTATGTACATATATACTGAAAAATACTTGTACATATATACCAGTGTACATATAGATATACACTGTAGTATATATGTACATTTACTATAGTGTATATATGTGCATACACTTAGTATTTATATGTACATATAAATATGTACATATGCTGTAGTGTATATGTACATATATAGTGATATATATATATATATATGTGTGTGTGTGTGTGTGTGTATTGGAATATATGTACATATACACATATACTAGTAAATACTTGTACATATATACTAGTATATATGTATATGTACATATAAACCATTATATATGTACAATTACATATATACTACTATATATGTACAAGTATTTAAATAAAGTAGAGCATAAACATCCATTATGGAGCATGAACATCAAACAGCTATATATTCTATCATAAGTATAAAAAATCATCTATGTTTGTTCGAAATTGCATTGAACCTGAAAAGACAAGGCACAATAAATTTGCCACTAGATTTTACAGGATGAAAGTTCAATATATACATACATACATACATGGATAAATACATACATACATGTATACCTACATACATACATATATGACCTCTTTTTTCTCTTCACTCTACAAGTATTTACATAAAGTAGAGCGTAAATATCCATAATGAAGCATTAACATCAAACAGATAGATATTCTATCATAAGCATAAAAAAAAGGAACAAACACCTAACCAGGGTTGCAAAAATCATTTTTGTTTGTTTGAAATTGTGTTGAACCTGGAAACACAAGGCACAAGAAAATTGTAACTAGATTTTACAGGATGAAAGTTCAATGCATACATACAAACACACATACATGGATATATACATACATGGATGCATACATACATAATGGATATATATATATATATATATGACCTCCTTTTTCTCTTCCCTCTACAAGTATTTACATAAAGTAGAGTATAAATATCCATTATGGAGCATGAACATCAAATAGTTAGATATTCTGACATAAACATAAAAAAAATAATAAACACCTTAACCAGGGCTGCAAAAATATATTTGTTTGTTCAAAATAACGTCGAACCTAAAACCACATGGCACAAAAAATTTGCAACTGAATTTTACAAGATAAAAATTCAATACATGCATACATACATGGAAACACACACACACACACTCACTCACACATACATATATTCATACATACATACATACATACATGCATGCATACATACATACATACATACATACATACATACATAAATATATAAGAACAAGCTAAAATAAATGATTAAATTTTAACATATGAATGTTTGAAATTGTATCGTCGATAAAAAGCATACTCGAGGCCTGATTGAAGACACAAACTAAAAAATTATAATTTATCAGTGAGGTCTTGAGTTGGAATATCACCCTAAATCAAGAGAAAAAATGGACCTACCTGAAATTACCTAGAGAGAGAATATTAATGTAAGCACATCATTATCATACTCTTAAAATATTTAGAAGTACTAAATTATTAAAATATTACAATTAGATATTTGTTCATTCTTTGACCAATTATGTTTTGTAAAAGAATATTAATGCTAGATGTTTGATAAATTATCTAATTATCCTCAAAATTAAAAAAATGCTTAAATGACAGATACTTAATATCATTTACTTCTTAAAAATAAGAACTATAAGAAAAGTATTATTCAATAATATCATTGGAGGTTTTACCCAGTATACAAGACCCTTGCTCAGTGCAAGATTTATGAGGTATTAATATCTCAATAATATTCTTTCAAAAATCAATAAAAGCTCTGTCTAATACATCTCAAATCCAAGACTTATTTTCCTTTAACAAAGATACTTGCCATCACATCAAGACAATGACCTCTAATATATACATACAAAATAAGAACTTCTAAAGTAATTATAATCCACTGGACACGACATTTAAATCTCACCAAGAGATGGAAATTAAAATGAGCATTAAAATACATGATGATCTCAATCCAAAGATGTATATACTAAATGGATACATTTGCAATCTATTTTAAATGAGTTTTCTATCATATCAATTGATCCAGTTTAGAATGATGAGTTTGACATTCCAATTACATTATAAACAAATATATATAATAAAGAGGGACCCAACGAAAAGATCGATTGACAAGACTAGGTTGGTAATGAATGATTTTACATAGCCTTATGATATTGATTCTTGGTACATATTATTTCATATGATTAACATGACCACTAATAGGTTATTACTTTCTAATCATCATCACATATATAAAATATGTATTAGTTAGATATAAAGAATACATTTCTTTATAATAATTTATATAAAAAAATACTTATATAATAGTCAATAGGATTTATTGCTCCTGAAAGCAGAGAACACTTATATAATATGCAGAATAAGAAAGGCAATTTATAGCCTCAAGCAGTCTCCCAATAAATGATTTAATAATTTTACTCAATATTTACTATATTTTGTCATAGAATTATGTCAAATTTTTTTATTTTTTAAGTTGATCAAGATGTTAGTATGTAAAACTAATTGTATACGATGATAATGATCCAATTACATGAGATAATCAGTTTGATATATCTAACCTAAAATCTACAAACCAAGTTTCAGACAATATTTGAAATATCTGAGATTTTTTTTTACTATTGAGATTAATTACTCAAGAAGTATGACAACTCTTTCGTAGAAAAAATAAATTTTATATATTTTATCTGATAAGATATATCATGATGTACACTGTTGGCTTACTACTCGATCTAAATATAGTTATGTATTAAGCTTTTATAGTTATACATATAGTGAGATACAATTATTTATAGTTATATGTTATTATACATATAGTATATATAGTTATAAATATTTTTATATAGTTAAACATATAGTTATATATAGATATATTCATACAAATAGTTATACATGAATATATACAAAGTTATAAACAAATATATAGATTAACATATATGTATACATATATGTATACATAGTTACAAATATAATTATATTTAATTATATAGAGTGTTATATAGTTATACAAATATTTATATATAGTTAGACACATTTAATTAAACATAAGTTGCATGTTGTTTGAGCATATAAAAATGAATTATTATTAGTTGAAAACTTTTTTCATATGCATTATTTCTCTAAAGTCCTGATTCTTATAGTAAAAGATAAAATCAATGAGATTACATATTCATTTATTCATTTTTATTAATATATTAAATATGTGAAAAAATTTTCTTCGCATTTATAATTTTTAAAGAAACATATTGGAGAAAAAAGAATTGTCTAATAATTCTTTGTGTTTGGATATACCAACAAGATAAATCTCAACATATATATTTAATGATAAGTATAATTGTAGCTCATAAATTAACAATTGAATTAATGAAAGAACAAATACTTTATTGTATATTTACACTTTACTGTAAATACTTGTACATATACACATATACTGGTAAATATGTACATGTCTACTTATTGTATATTTACATATACACATATACTGGTAAATACTTTTACATATATACAAGTATATATGTATATGTACATATACATATATACAGAAATAAATGTACTAGTATTTACTTTAAAGTAGAGCGTAAATGCTTATTATGGAGCATGAACATCAAACAGCTATATATTCTGCCATAAGCATTAAAAAAAAGGAACAAACACCTTAACCAAGGTTGCAAAATTTATCTTTGTTTGTTCGAAATTGCATCGAACCTAGAAACACAAGGCACAAGAAATTTGCAACTAGATTTTATAGGATAAAAGTTCAATACATACATACATACATATAGTACATAAAATATAATCTATTCATTAAATTGATGTTGCTTTCTCTCCCGCAAATCCACTGGTCACCATCTGTCTGCTGCGACAAAGCTGTATGTATATCTGCCTATATATCTACATGTTTATTTGTCTATCTCAATATCTCTCTATTTTCCTATCATTTTATCTGTCTATCTGCCTATCTATCTATCTTTTTGTCTACTATCTATCTATTTATATGACTATATGTTTGTCTATCTAATTGTCTACTAATCTATCTATCTATTTCTATCTGTTTTTCTATCTTTTTTCTATATATCTATATTTCTAACTATATATATATATATATTTATTTATTTATTTATCTGTCTATCTTTATTCATTTCTATCTATCTATCTATGTTTATTTCTATCTATCTACCTTTCTATCTATCAATATGTTTATCTATCTATCTGTCTTTCTATATATATATATATCAATCAATCTATCTGTCTATCTATATATCTATCTATTTATATGTATAATTATCTATCTATCTATATGTCTAATTATTTATCTTTCTAAGTATCGATCTGTTTATCTATCTATCTATTTATCTAACCATCTATCAATCTAAATTTCTATCTATAGATCTATTTATTTTTCGACCTATCTATCAATCTATCAGTTTACATGTCTATCTTTCTATCAATCAATATATCAATCTATCTGTGTGTCTATCTGTCTATCTGTCTATCTGTCTATCTGTCTATCTATCTATATATCTGTCTATCTGTTTATCTGTTTATCAATATATATATATATATATATATATATATATATATATATATATATATATATATATATATATATATATCTATATGTCTATATGTCTATCTATCTATCTATCTATCTGTAATTGTGTCTATCTATATTTATATCTATTCTTCTATCTATCCATTTATTTATCTATTTGTCTATCTGTCTATCTGTCTATCTGTTATTCTGTCTAGCTATCTATTTATCTATCTATTTATCCATCTGTCTATGTGTCTATCTATCTTATTATATATTTATCTATCTGTCTATTGTCTATCTACCTATCTATATTTATATCTATCCATTTATATATCTATCTGTTTACCTATCTATTTGTCTATCTATCTGTCTATATGTCGTGTTGTCTACCTATTTATGGGTCTATCTATTGATCTATGAATCTGCCTATTTGTCTATCTATCAATTGACTATATATCTATCAATCTGTTAGTCTATCTATCTATCAATCTGTCTGTCTATGTTTATATTTATCTATCTGTTTATCTGTATATCTTTCTATCTATCTGTCTGTTTGTCTATCTATCTATCTATATGTCGATATATATATATATATATATATATATATATATATATATATATATATATATATATATATCTATCTATCTATCTATCTATCTATCTATCTATCTATCTATCTATCTATCTATCTATCTATCAATTTGTCAGTCTGTCTATTTGTCTATTTGTTTGTGTCTATCCTTTATTTTGGTTATCTGTCTATCTGTCTATTTGTGTATCTATCTATCTATATCTATATATTTATCTATCTATTTATATATCTATGTGTACTTGTATCTATTTGTCTATCGATCTATCTATCTGTCTTTCTGTCTATCTATTATCAATCAATCTGTCTATATATCAATCTATCTTTTTATCAATCAATCTATCTTTCTATTTGTTTATCTATTTTTTTATATTTCTATCTATTTGTCTATCTATCAATTAATCAATCAATCTATCTATCTATTTATCTGTCTGTCTATATGTTTAATTGTTTATCTGTGTCTCTATCTATCTGGCTATCTATTTATCTATCTTTCTTAACTATCTATCTATTAATCTAGCGATGCATCTATCTATGTATCTATTCTATCTATGTATATGTCTATATGACTATTTGTCTAACTATTTTATCTATCTTATTATCTATCTTCTTATCTAGCTATCTGGTTATCTAGCTATCTATATATCTCTCAATCTATATCTTTATCTATCTATCTATTTTTATATTTGTCTAACTATCAATCTGGCTATCTCTTTTTCTATCTATCTATTTGTCTATCTGTCTATCTATTTGTCTATATGTCTATTTGTCTATCTATCTATCTCTATGTCTATCTATCTATCTATCTATATGTCTATCTATCTTACTTGTGCTTTCTCCAATGACAGAAATGATGCTACCCTATATTATACAGCCAAGCACATTCCTAAACAAGCTATTTAAGAGAAGTAAATGTTGCTCATAGATAAAACTAGTCAAAATGAGAAGGGTGACAATAATTGCATGCAATTCTTGCTAGGGTCCTCATAGATATTAAGAGCTCTACGATCTTAAGTAGAATATTTGTTTGTTTATGTTAAGTGGTAGACAGATAGGCAGATAGACATATAGATATACATATTTATGATTGAACATAAAGAATAGTTAATTAAAGAAGATTGACAAAAGATGAGAAGTTTGTATGATTTCTTACAAAAGTTTTTTACCATCACATTACATATTTAGGGGTCAAAATATCAAATATATTACTTTTAACACTTATTTTAATTAAGTGAATTACTTCAAATCATTATTTTATAATGATAACAGAGCAAAAATATTTTTTTTGTGAATTATACCCATAATAATGAGCATTACATTTTAAAGATATTGGCACAATGACAAGATGAATATAGTATTAATTGTAGTGATATTGTTGGATCCTTGTTATAAGTTAAAATAAGTGAAATTTTTTTATTCAAAATTTTAACATACTAACGAGATTAATAAGATTATAGATAACTAAACATAATAAGATTATGGATAAATAGATTTGTAGATAGAAAATAAATAGACACATAGATTGATAGATAACTAATCATATAGATAGCTAGACAAATAAATCATATAGATATCTAGATAAATAGATAGGCAGATAGTTAGACAAATAGAGAGATATACACATAAATAGTTAGATAGAGAAACATATAGATAGAGAGTTAGATAGTTAGATAGATAGAGAGATAGATATATACACAGTTACATAGTTAGAAAATAGATAGTTAGATAGATAGTCAAATAAATAGATTGATAAATTGACATACATACAAATATACATATATACATCTATATTTATACACATATAGATAGATAAACATATAGACTTCTAGATAGATAGATACATAAAAAGATAGATAGATAGATAGTTAGATAGAGAGATGGAGAGTTAGATTATTAGTGTGATATAGATATAGACAGAGAGACACATAGATAAATAGATAAAAAGATTTATAGATAAATAGATAGATAAATAGAAAAATAAATTGATAGATATATAGATAGATTGATTGAATGATAAATATATAGATAGATAGATAGATAGACATATTGGCAAATAGATAAATAGATAGACAAATAGATAGACTAATGGGCAAATATATAGATAGACAGATATATAAATAGAAAGATAGATAGATACATATATATTTAGACAAATAGATAGATAATAAATATATCGATAGATAGAAAGATAGATAAAGAGAGAGAGAGAGAGATAGATAGATATATATATATATATATGCATAAAGACATATAGACAGAAAGATAGATAGATAGTTGGGGAGATAAATTAATCAATAGATTGGTAGATTGATAGATAAATAGACAGATACAAAGATAGATAAACATATAGATAGATAAATAGATAGACAAATAGATAGATAAATAGGCATATAGGTAGATAAGCAGATACATAGATAGATATACAAATAGACTGATATAGATATTCATATAGAAAGATATATATATAAATAGATTGGAAGAAAGACAAATACATAGATAGATTGATAGATATATAGATAGATAGACAATTAAATAGATAGACTTATCGACATATATATAGAAACATAGTTATATTGTTAGATAGATAAATAGATTGATAGTTAGGTAGTTAAATAGATAGACAAATAGATAAATAGATATATAAATACATAGATTTATAAAATTATAGATTGATAGATACATAGATAGAAATATAGATAGATAAAAAAATAGTCTAATATATTGATAGAAAGATAGATAGATAGAAAAATAGATTGATAGATATATAGAGAGATAGATAGATAGATAGACATATCAAAAAATAAATAGACAGATTTACAGATAGATTGATAGATAAATAGATAAATAGATAGATAGATAGATATATACACAAATAGATAGATAGATAGACGTATAAGTAGATAAGTAGATAGGTAAATAGATAGATAGACATAATGAAAGATAAATAAATAAATAGATAAATAGATGGATAAATAGATAGATAGATAGACATATAGATAGATTTATAGATTAATAGATATATACATAGAAAAATAGATAGTTAGATAAACAAATAGATAGATAGCCAGAATGATAGATTGACATATAGACTTATATATAGATAGATAGATAGATAGACATATAGACTTATATATAGATAGATATATAGACATATTGAATGATGGACAAATTGATAGATATAGAGATATACAATTTAACAAATTGAAATATAGACAGATAGAAAAATAAATAGATTGACATATAGTAAAATAGATAAATATATAGATAGATAGAGACAGAGTGATAGACAAAAAGATAGAAAGATAAATCGACAAAAAAGATATATGGATAGACAAATAGAAAGATAGATAGATAGTCATTATATAGTTAGACATATGTATAGATAGATAGATAGACAAATGGAAATATAGATAGATAGGTAGATAGTTAGATCGATTGATGGTCAGATAGATAGATAGTTTGAAAAATAGTTAGAGGAATAGATAGATAACAAAATAGATTGATAGATGATATATACATAGGCTAATATGCAGATTGATAGATACATAGATAGACAGATAGATAATAAAATAGATATATAGATAGATAGATAGACTGATAGATAGATATAAACATAGATAGGGAGATAGATAGATAGATAGACAGATATATAGATACATAGATATATACATAGATAGGTAAACATAAAGATAAATAGATAGATAAGAAGATATATAGATAGATAGACAAATAGGTAGAAAGATCATTAGATAGACAGATAGATATGTAGATAGATAGTTAGATATATAGATAGAGAGATATATAGGCTTATAGACATATATATATATATAGAAAAATAGATATACAGATTAATAGAAAGATATATAGTTGATAGACAAATAGACGGATAAGCAAATAAACAGATAGACCCATAAATAGATAAATATACATATAAATCGATAGATAAATAGATTGACACATTGATAGATACCTATATAGATATAAAGATAGATTGATAAATATATAGAAAGATAGATAATACACAAATAGATAGATAGAAAGATAGACATATAAATAGATAAAAAGATATAAAAAAGACTAATTTAGAGATTGAAAGATAAATCTATAGATAGATAGACAGATATTTAGATAGAAATATAGACAGATAGATTGGTATACTAATAGATTTATAGACTCATAGATAGATAGAATAATAGACAGATATATAGATAGATAGATAGACAGATATGTAGAAAGATAGATAGATAGACATATAGATAGATAAATAAAACTACAGATTGGCATATAGACAAATACATAGACTATTTGACAGATAGATAAATAGATAGATAAATAAATAAATAGATAAAAAAATAGATAGAAATTCATATAGACAGATAGACACAGAAACATAGACAAGTACACTAATAGAGAGATTGTCAGAAAGATAGAAAGAATTATAGATAGATAAATACAAAGGCAGATAGATTGATTGACTATTAGAAGGATAAATAGATAAATAGATATGTAGATAGACAGATTAATTGATTGAATGATTGATAGAGAGATAAAGATATAGATAAAAAGATATAAAGACTGACTTATAGACTGAAACACATTTAGATAGTTAGACAAATAGACAGATAGATACATACATACATACAAGATTTATACAATGATAGATTGATATATACAAAAATAGATAGATAAATAGATATTATACATAGATTGGCAGATAGAGAAAAAGATAGATAAATAGATATATAGATATACAAATAAATAGATAGACAGACAAGATAGATAGATAGATAGATAGTTGCACAAATAGACATATACAATGATATATAGATATATAGAAACCTAGATAGATATATAAATAAATATATATATATATATATATATATATATATATATATATATATATATATATATATATAATTAGATAAAAGACAAATTGATAATTTGACATATAGAAAGATAGGCATTTAAATATATAGACATATAGACAAATAGGCAGATAAATAAAAAGATAGATATATAGATAGATATATAGACAAATAGATAAATAGACATATAGACAGATAGGCAAAAATACAAATAGATAGATAAACAAATAGATTGAAAGAGAGAGAGAGAGAGATAGATATCCATATATATAGAAATAAAAATACACATATAGACAGATAGAAAGATAAACAGATAGATAGATACATAGAAAGATAAAAAGATCGATTGATAGAAAAAAAGTCATATAGATACATACATACATACATACATATATATATATATAGAAAGACACACTGAAAAATATATAGATAGATATAAATATAGACAAAGAGATAGATAAATAGATAGAAAAAATATATATATAAATAGATTGTTTGATCGGTAGATATAAAAATAGATAGAAAAATAGGTAGATCTATAGATAGGCATATAGGCAGATAGATATTTGGTAGATAGAAAGATAAAGTGAGATATATATAAATAAATAGACATATAGACATATAGGCAGATACGGATATAATTTGAAAGACAAATTGATATATAGATTGATGGTCACATAGATATATTGATAGATTGACAGATATGTAGATAGTTAGATAAACACCAATATATATATATATATATATAGATAGATAGATAGATAGAAAAATAGATAGATAGATAGATAGTCAAATAGAATGATTGATAGATTGATATACTAATAGATATGAAGTGTGATTAATATAAAGTCAATTGTATAGTTAGATAGATAGACAACTAGAGAGTTAGGCAATTAGATAGTTCGATAGATATACAAATAAATAGATTGATAAGTTGATAGATAAACAAGTAGTCAAATAGACTTCTATACATATAGAGAGACATATAGATTGATTGACAGATAGTTACATAGAAAAGATAGATAAAAAATTAGATAGGTAGAGGGATAGACAGTTAGATTAATAGATTGATAGACAGATAGACAGATAGATAGATTAACATATAAACATATAGATAAAAAGATATATAGATAGATAGATAGGCACATAGATGATAGATTGATTAAAATATAGATAGATTGATTGATTGATATATATATATATATATATATATTGACATATAGTTACATAGATAAACATATAGAAAGGCAAAGAGATAGTCTAATTGACAAATAGACATATAGTTAGATAGAATGATAGATAGAAAAATAGATAGGCCAATAGATCGATAGATGATAGACATATAGAAAGATAGTCAAATAGAAAGAAAGACCTTAATAAATAGACATATAGATAGATAGATAGATATATATATATATATATATATATATATATATATATATATATATATAGAGCGAGAGATAGATAGATAAATATATTAAAATATAAATAGATATAAAAAAGGTAAATAGAAAGATAGAATAATAGATAGATAGATAGTATGATAGATAGATAGATAAACAAATATATAGAATTATAGATTGACTGATTTATATTTACATTTATAGATAGATAAATAAACAAAAAGGTAGATAGACAAATAGATAGAAAGACAGATAGTGAGATAAATAGATATACAAATAAATATATAGATAGATAAATAGACAAATCAATAGAAAGATAAATAGATATATAGACAGATAGATAAATAGATAGTCTAAAAAAATAGAGAGATAAATAGATAGAAATAAAGAAAGATAGAAAGACAAATAGAGAAATAGATAGATAGACAGGCTTATAGATAAGTAGACAAATACACCGATATTAAAATAGATAGTTAGGCCAATAATAGATAAATAGAAAGATAGATAAATAGATAGACAGACAGATAGATAGTTAGCTAAATAAAAAGGTAGATAGATAGATAGACATATAGAGATATTGACATATTGACATGTAAACCAATAAACATATTGTCATATAGATTGATAGAAAGATATTTAGATTGATAGAAAGACAAAGATAGGAAATAGAGATAGATAGATAGATAGATAGACAGATAGACAGATAGACAGATAGATAGATTAACAGATAAATAGACTAATACATATAAAGATATAAAGATATATAGATATATAGATATAGATAGATAGATTAACTAATAGCCTAATATATAGAAAGACAGTTAGATAGTCATATAGATAAAAAAATAAAAAGATATATAGCTACACAAATAAATAGATAGTTACACAAATAGATAGATTAAAATGTAGGAATTTAGAAAAATAAATAGATATATAGATAAGAAATAAATAGATAGATAAATAAATTCATAGACATATAGACTTATAGATAGACAGATAGACAAATTGACTGATAATTAGATAGATAAATAGGAAGATAGATAAATACACAGAAACAATAATAGATAAATAGATAGATATGTTGTTATGTAGATATATATATTGATATATAGTTAGAAAGATTGACAAATAGATGGACATACAGACAGATAGATGAATATATATATATATATATATAGAGATTGATAATTTTAAAAAATATATAAATAGATAGATAGATAGATAAATATACACATATAGAAGATAGATTACTAGACTATTAGGTAGAGAGATAGGTAGATACATATGCAACTCGACAAATAATTATAGAAAGACTGTTAGAAAGATTGATTAATAAAAAGTTAGATAGATGGATAGATAGACAGATAAATAGATTGACTTATAGATAGATAGACATATAGATAGATAGACAAACAATTAACGAGATATTTTGGTATGCAAAAAGATTGTTAAACAAATATGTAGATAGATAGATATATGAATAGACACTTAGAAAGATAGCTAGATAGAATGATAGATAGATAGGCAGATAGAGTGATATATAGATAGATAGGTAGATAGAGTGATATGTAGATATATAGATAGATAAATAAATAGATAGTTAGATTTAAAGATAAATAGATATATATATTGATAAAAAGATAAACATATTGATAGAAAAATTAATATATAGATAAAAACATAGACTAATTGGAATATAGACAAATATATAGATTGACATATAGATAGACTAAAAATATAAAGATAAATATATAGAATGAATGATTGATTGATTAATAAAAAGATAGATAGATATATATATAGATTTACAGAAAAAATCTAGATAAATACACATATAGACATATAAACATAAAGATAGATCGACATATATACAGAAAGATAAATAAAGATAAAGATTTATTTATTGATAGCCACATAAAAAGATAAACATAAAGAAATATAGACAAATAGATGGATTGATTTATAGTTAGATAGACACAGAAATAGATAGAAAGATAGACAATAAATAGATAGACAATTAAATAAATTGATAGATTGATAAACATATAGATAGATAGAACAAAAGACTGATAGTTAGAATGCTAGTTAGATAGTTAGACATATAGACATATATATAGTTAGAAAGTTAGATAATTCGATAGATAGACAAATAGATAGATAGATAAATAGATCAAAAGACTAATAGATAGATTGCTAGAAAAATAGTTAGACTCATAGACATATAGACATATAGATAGTTATAAAGTTAGATAGTTAGACTGAAAGACAAATAGATAGAAAGATAGAGATATTGATAGGTAAATAGAAAGATAGATAGACAGACAAATATATATATATATATATATATATAGATAAATTAAGATATATAGAAATTGAAAAATTGATAGATAGATAGATAGATAGATAGATAAAAAGATAGATAGATAGACATATAAAAAAATAGATAGATACATAGATTCAGAGATAGATAAATAAATAGATAAATATATAGATAGATAGATAGATCGATTGACTAATAGACTAATTGACATAAATACAGTAAGTTAGTTAGATAGATATTATATAAATAAAAATATATAGTTGATAGTTAGATAAATAGATATATAGACATATAAACATTTAGACAGAAAGATAAACAAATAGAGAAATAGATTGATAAACATATAGATAGATAGATAGATAGATAGATCGATAGATAGAAAGTTAGATAAATAGATAGATGAATAGATAGAAATATAGATAGATAGATAAATAGACATATAAATAGTTAGACATATAGACAGATAGTCAGACAGACAGATAGATAGATAAGCATATAGGCAAATAGATAGATAGATAGATATATATATATATATATATATATATATATATATATATATATATATAGACAGATAGATAGAAAGATAGATAGATAGACAGATATACAAATAGAATTATAAATTTTAGATAGTTACACAAATAGAAAGATATACATTTAAAAAAATAGATAAATAGATAAATAGATAATTAGTCTAGACATATAGACATATAGACATATAGACATATAGAAAGATACATATATAGATTAACAAATAGATAAATAGTCTGATGGACAAATAGGGAGATAGATAGATTGAAAAATAGATAGATAGATAGACAGATACTAAAATAGAAAGATAGATAGATAATTAAAAAGATAGACATATAGGGAAATAAATAATTGATTAATAAAAAGATAGATAGATTGATAGATAAAATATAGATAGATAAAGAGATATTGAAATATATAAACAAATAGATAGATAAATAGATAGACATATAGATAAATAGACTAATAGACTAAATAGACTAATAGATATAAAGATAGTTAGTTAGTTAGACACATAGACAAATAGATAGTTAGATAGTTATATAGTGAGATAGATAGACAAATAGATAGTTAGACAGATAGACACATTGATAGATTGATAGTCAGATAGATTGATAGATAGAGAGAACGATTAGATAGTTAGACAAATAGATAGATATATAGATAGTTTGATAGACATATAGAGAGATAGATTGATAGACTCATAAACAAATAGACAGATAGATTGATATATAAACATTTAGAATGATAGCCAGATAGATAGATAGATAGATAGATAGATAGGCAGATACATAGATAGAGAGAAAGACATATAGATAGATAGATAAAAAGATAGATTGAAAAATAGATAGATAGACATATACATAGATAGAAAGAAACATTGACTAATAGACTTATATATAGAAATATAGTTAGATAGTTAAGAGATAAACAAATTGAAAATAGATATTTAGATAGTTTAATAGATATACATAGATATTTATACATAAAATAGATATAAATATAGATAATTAAACACATAGACAAATAGAGAGACAAACATATTGATAGATCGATAGATATATAGAAAGACAGATAGATAGACAGATAGATAGATACATACATAAATTGATCGGTAGATAAACTAATAGATTGGTTGAATAATAGTCTAATAGACAGATAGACAGATAGTTAGAGAGATAGACAGAAAGATAGATAGATATAAATATTGATAGATAGATATTTATAGATATAGATATATAGTGAAAGATAAATAGATAGATAAATAGATAGACAAATAGATAGAAATAAAAATATATTGATAGAGGGATAGACACATATATAGATAGATATATAGATAGAAATTTATATAGATATATAGAAATTTAGATAGATATATAGATAGCTATAAAGATAAACATATAGATAAATAGTTAGACAGATAGATAGATATATAAAGAGACTATTAGACATTTAGACAAATGAAAGTTAGATATATAAAGATAGAGAAAGAGAGACAGATAGATAGATAGACATATAGACTCATAGAAACATAGTTATATAAATAGATAAATAGATATTTATATTGGATTGTTAGACATTTAGAGATATAGATAGATATATAGTGAGAGAGATTGTTTGATAGATAGACAAATAAACAAATGGACAGATATTAAAATAGATTGATAGTGAGATAGACAGATAGAAAGATCATATTGATTGATTGATAAAATGAAAGATAGATATAAGGACATTTACATAAATAGACAGATATGGATATAAGTATATTGACATATACTTAGATAGAGAGATTTAAAGTTAGATTGATAGTTATATAGTCAGATAGATAGAAAGATAGATAAACAAATAAACAAATTAATAAATAGACAGATAGACTGATAAATATATAAATAGTTTGATGGATACATAAATAGATATAGACTGATATATTAATAGATAGAAAGATAGTTAGATAGTTAGACAGATATACAAATAGAAGATAAATAGTTAAATAGTTAGAGTTTTTTAGATAGTTAGATAGATTGATGGATAGATTGAATTACAGATAGATAAATAGACATATAGACAAATAGATAAAGTAACACAATGATAGATAGATAGATAGATAAATAGATAGATAAATATATGGAAAGAAAAGTAGATAAGAAAATAGATTGATACATAGATAGATAGATAGACAAATAGACAAATAAACAAATTATTAGATAGATCGATAAATATATATACATTAGATAGATAGATAAATAGATAGTTAGACAAATAAAAAATTCAGATAGACAAATTGCTTGATAGACACATAATCATAAAGATAGATAAATAGATAGACAGATAAATAGATACATAGATATATAGATAGATAGACAAATAGATAGATATATAGATAGATAAATAGATAGATAAATAAAAAATAGACTAATTGACAAATAGACAGATAGATAATATATAGATATATAGATACATAGATATATAGAGAGAAAGATAAATAGTTAGAAAGATATAAAAATACACAAATACAGATTTAGAAAGATAGACTAATAGATAGAAAGACAGATAGACAAATAATCAGATAGGCAGATAGAGATAAACAAATAGATAGATAAAAAGATAGATTAAAAGAAAGATAAATAGAGAGATAGATAAATAGATACATAGGTAGATAGATAGACAAATAGTCATATTTATAGATATATAAAAAATAGATAAACAAATAGATAAATAGATAGATAGATAGATAGATAGACAAATATATAGATAGATAGACTAATAGACTATTAGATATCAAGACTATAGAAATATAATTAGATAGATAGATAATTACAAAGTTAGATAGTTAGACAAATTCATAGATTGATAGAATGACAAATAGAAACATAGACATTTAGATAGGTAAACATATAGACATATATACATATAGACATATAGACATATAGATAGATAGACATTTATATAGATAGATAGATAGATAGAAATATTGATTGATATATAGATAGATAGATTGATTGATTGATATATTGATAGATTAATATATAGATAAACATATAGAAAGAAAGAAAGCTAGATAGATAAAATAGATACATCGATAACAAATTGACAAATATATAAATAGACATATAGACATATATAATGATAGAAATATACACCGATAGGTTGATATCCATAATGAAATATAGACAGATAAAAACATAGAGAGATCGAATGATAGATTGATTACTAGATAGATAGATATATTGAAAGACATATAGATAGATAAACAAATAGACATATAGATTAATAGACAAATAGACATACATATAGATAGTTTGACAGAGAGATAGATATAAAGATAGAGAGATATAGACTAATGGACAGAAACACAAAAAGATAGTTAGATAGATATGTAGATATATAGTTAGAGTTAAATAGATTGATAGATAGATATATATATATACAGATGCATAGATTTATTGTTTAATAGATTGATAGATACATAGATAGATACTTAGAAATATAGACACATAGGAATATAAACAAAAAGACAGATGGAAAGATAGAAAAAAACAAATAATAGATAGATAAACAAATAGCTAAATACAGATATAGATGGATAAATAAATAGACATATAGATAGATAGACATATAATTAGTTAGATATATAGATAGATAGGCATATAAATAGATAAACAATTATATAGATAGTTAGATACTCAAATAATATAGAGACAAACAAATAGATAGATAGATACTAAAATATTATAGAGACAGATAGCCAGATAGACACATAGATAGATAGATAAATATGTAAGTAGGTAGATCAACATATATACAAATAGATAGATTGATTAATAGATAGATAGATAGACAAAAATATATAGATAGAAAGACTAATAGTCATATAGACATATTGACAGAGAGACATATAGATGCATATATAGAAAGACATATAGATAGATTAATAGATATACAGATAGACATTTAGATAGATAAAGAGATATAGAAATAGACATATAGATAGAAAGAAAGAAAGATAGATAGATAGATAGACAAATCGATAAATAGATCAATAGATAGATTGATAGATTGGTAGATATATATAGATATATATATATATAGATATATATATATATATATATATATATATATATATATATATAGAGTTTGACTGATAGACAATTAAATAGATTGATTGATAGAAAAATAGATATATGGATATTCGACAGACAGTCAGATAGATTTATTGATCGATAGACAAATAGATAGACAATTAGACAAATAAATAGATAGATAAATAGACAGAAAGCCATATAAATATATAAATAGTTAGATAGATAGACATATAAATAGATAGATAGACATATAGATAGATAGATATATATATAGATAGATAGACAGATAGACAAATAGATAGATTGATTGATTGAAATATATATAGATATATAGATAGATAAATAGACATATAGATAAATAGATAGATATCTAAAACATAGATAGAGAGATAAATAGATAGTTAGATATATAGATAGATAGAGAGATAGATAGATAAAAAGAAAGACATATAGATAGATATACAGATAGACATAGAGATAGATGGACGGATAGACAGACCAATAGATAGATAGATAGATAGAAATATAGAAAGTTATATTAACAGATAAATAGAAAGATATATAGTTAGATAGATAGATAGAGAGATAGAGAGAAAGAGAGAGATTGACAAAAATACTCGCGAAGAGACAGAGAGACATATAGAGAGACACAAAGAGGGATAGAAAGACTAATAGATAGATAGAGAGATACATATATAGATAGTTAAACATATATACAAGTACACAAATATATAGATTGACAGATAGATAAGTATGTTGGTAGCTCGGTATGTAGGTAATTAGTTAGAAAGATAAAGATATAAAAAGATAGAGGTATAGAGGTATAGAAGTAGAGAGATAGTGAGAAAAAAAGATAGAGAGATAGAGAAATAAAGAAATATATCGATATATTGTTAGATAGATAAAGATATAAAGATATAAAGGGATATAAATAAAGATAAATATACTAATAGATAGACATAAAAATTAATAGATAAAAAGACAAATAGGTAGGTAGATAGACCAACAAACTAATAGAATAACAGACTGACAAACTAATAGACTAAAAACTGATTGATTGATTGATTGATAGACAAACAAAAAGATAGATAAATAGATATACATATAGACAGATTGACAGATAGACAAATAGATAGATAGACAAAATAGATAGATAGATAGGAAAATAGATAGATAGAAAAATAGATAGATAGAAAAATAGATAGAAAGAAAATTAGATAGACAGATAGATACATGATAGATAGATAGATAAGTAGATAAACATATATAGAAAAAGATAGATAGAGAAATAGAAAGAAAGATAAATAGATAGATAGAAAATAATATAAATCTTGTCAAATAGACTAATAGATAGATAAACATATAGATAGATATAAAGATAGAAAGCTACTCATTTATATAGATAGATATATAGATAGATAGACATATATATAGATAGACATATAGAAAGAGAGACCGAAACACAAATATACATATAGATAGACACACACACACACACACACACACACACATATATATAAATCTCGATTGGAAGGTTATCCTGAGAATCTGCCATTGTGGTGCGATTTGAGCTCAACTCAAGAAAAAATGGATAATTCAAATTTATTATTCAACAAAAAATCATTTATTTCCATTAACAAGGAGACTGAGCTCCTATTTCCGACATTTGTCGCTAAAGATTCAGCCATGGTAGTGCTGCTTACAGATAACGAGTTTTTGAATCTTGCTGAACCATTCAAGCTTACAT
The DNA here is from genome assembly GCA_029783825.1 of Sapria himalayana. NCBI lineage: Eukaryota > Viridiplantae > Streptophyta > Magnoliopsida > Malpighiales > Rafflesiaceae > Sapria > Sapria himalayana. Next base: position 139,049 of record JAREIK010003775.1, read on the forward strand.
TAATCGGGAAGGTCTCCCATGGCAAGCCGAGCTACGAGGAAATTTATGCATTTATCATGGCGTTAAAGCTAAAACAAGTTGTGAAGATTGCTATATAAGATGGGAAACATGTGCTCTTCCAACTCAAGGAGGAAGACGACTTCCTAAGGCTATGGGTGCGAGGGTAGTGGACAGTTACTGGATGCCCCATGTGAATACTTAAGTGGTCGCCTGATTTCCCCAGCTGTAGAACCTGCTCAAGCTCTGGTATGGTTCTCACTCCCATGACTCCCCATTCATCTTTTTAGCAAACATTTTCTGCAGTCCATAGCCCTCTGTCTAGAGAAGCCGTGGCTTATTGACGAAGCCATTGCCTACATGACAAGACCTAGTTTGGCCCAAATCCTCATTGAGGTAAATTGCAAGGTACCTCTACCGAGTAAAATATGGGTAGGAAAAGACCTAAACCATGGATTTTGGCAGAAAATAACTCCAGAATCCTCCCCCTCTTACTAGAGGTGTCAAATGGGCCGGGCTGGGCCGGCCAGCCCATTTTTTTTAGCACGGGCGTGCTTTTGTGCCTGGCCGTACACGGTTAAAAAAAGCCGTGCCCGGCCCGCTCGGGCAGGGCCTAGCCGTACGGGCCAAACCAGGCCATACGGGCCAGGTAAATTTTTTTTTATAATTTATTGTTTTAATTTTTATTTTAATTATATAAATTATTAAATTATATATAAAATTATAGATAATGTATAATATTATATATTTATAATATGAAAATTGTTAAAATTTATTAAAATTACAAAGTTAAAATTATTTTTATAATGTTATATAAAATTAGTTTAAAATTTATTAGAATTATATAAAAGAGTTATAAATTTTTAAATGAAAAATTAAAACAAAAAAAAAATAAATCAATAAATTATGTTAAAAAAAATTAAAAAGTAAAAAAACATAAACAAACCAAATGAAAAATGACCAATCAGTCATTAGATACCGAAGGTCCAAACCAAACAAATTAAAATTTCAACGTAACGTATAAATAAAACATACAATCAATAAAAAACAAAACATCGAAATCAAAAAATAGTAGATCATCATCAATTATCAATCAGCATATCATGAGCATCATCAGTCACAACATCAAGATCAGTATCATATGCATCATCATCATTAGCAATCAACTCCTCTACTATCGTAGTGGATGCGGCTGTAGTCCTAGTCCCAGTCCCAGCTCCAACACGGTCATGGATGCTAAACCTCGAATCCTCCCAATCCTTCAAACAAGCCAAGGCCTCAACAATATCCGGACATAATCTCGATCTCCTATCTGAAATCACGTTCACTACAACAGAAAAAACAAACTCCGATGCCACGCTCGACACTGGAGGAGTGAGTAGATCCCATGCCATCCTAGATAGCACGGGAAAGATGGACTCATATGATTTCCACCACTGTAATATATCAAGATTCTTAGTATCAGAATGTGATAGGATTGAGCAGTAATCGGTATCTAAGTAGCGAGAAAGCTTGCTCCTATGTGATGGTCCACCCCTACGTTTCCCCCTCGCTAGCTGAATGGAAATATCGTCATCTCCGAACAAGGTATCCATGTCCGTAATCACAATCTCACTACCACCACCACCATACCCAGTATCGTAGTATGTGAACAGGTCAGTCAACTTCTCGTGGATGAACCCTTCAGGTGGCTCTTCCAGGTTTATGCACGAGGAAATGTAAGTCACGGTATTTTCTACCCCTTCCACCTTAACCCTAGGATCCATGCATGCAGCGAGGCAATAAAGAGATGGAACGGTTGACCAGTACTTTAAGTACTTGGTTTCAATCTCTACAACCATATGTCTAAGTGTCGGGTCAGCTCGATACTTCCTAAAACATGCTACTAATATTGCATATGCACCGGAGTGCAATGCAAGTCATGGGCATATAAACCGACAAACACATGTTCGTCATGTCATAAAAAATCTTTAGGAATTTCATAAATGAAATTCCTGAAGCCCAGTCAGTGTCATCAATACTAAGTTCGTCACTCTTACTATTGACATAGTCAGATATCACATGTTCATATCCAAAACATGATTCCAACATCAGGTACCTGTAATTCCAACGATGTCTCACATCCGATTGGAATCTTCTTATTAAGATTCGAAGACAAATAGATACTACCAAACTCTTGTTATCTACGAGGAGTGCGAATATATTTTAGTGCATTACGTATATTATCCAACGCGGTGGAACACACCTTCATACCCACTGGAACAATCACGTTAATCACGTGACACATGCATCTGGCATGAAAAATCTTTCCTTATGGTCCGTCTCTTATATTCCTAACAAATATGTTAATCGCTACTCCATTATTAGATGCGTTATCGAATGTGACACTAAAAATTGTATTTTGAATTTTATATTTTCTAAATATTTTCATCATACACTCAAAAATGACCGTGCCATCATGAGGATGAAGAATCTTAGAGAATCCTAAATTTTTTTTATTCATAGTCCAGTTAGAATCTACATAGTGGCTATTGAGACATGCATAAGATGATTCATCGTGACTTGTCCAAATATCGGACATCACGGACACCACTCCACTATATGCCATAAATTCATTAATTATTTTTTATTTTTCTAACTTATACAATTTTATTATGTCATTCCTAGATGTGGATCTAGGAATCCTACGATAAGCAGGCTAAAAATATGTCTACATGATGTGCACTACCCTTGGATCTTCTGAAAATCTGATTGGAAGTCCTATCAATGTGATAAGTCTGGCCATGCCATCTCTACCCAACTCACTAGAGTATATGAAGGGAGTAAAGTTTGAGACTTGACTCGATCCAGTCTCAAAAAATACAGTGCCAAGTTGGGTTTGCCTAGGATCTAATGGACCATATTTTTTGGTGCATAATTCGGCATGGCTCTTAATGTGCTCAGTCCCAAAAGTACTCTTACATATTAAAAGTCTCATACAATATTTGCACTGTGTCATTTCTTCTTCATCACCCCTAACATTTTTCTTTGTTTTATTATATTAAAATGAGTCCAAACTACAGAAGTCCTCCAAGTTTTTTATTTTTTAGAAGTTTGGGTTGAGACGACTGGAGAAACCAAAGTTTCAGTAGCCTCAGATCTCTGTGTAATATTTTCATTTTCTAAATTTAAATATGTTTCATTTGTATTTATCATTTTTTAGGATTTTTGTTAGTCAGAATAGTTAATTAGATACTAGATGACTGATTTTAATATTATTTATTTTTAGTATAGAGAGAGAAACTAGAGAAAGAGAGCGAGAGAGATAAAGAGAGAAAGTAAAAAAAACTTAAAATAAATTACCCGGTAAAAGCATTGAGGTCGATCACGTGCACGATGCACCACAGTCAAGCTCAAAATTTAAAACTCAAGTTAAGATTCCTGAAAATCCAAGCCGAATGCTGAAATCCCTAGTCCCGAGAGATATGAGCAAGATTTTTAAGAGAGAAAATGTGAGATTTGAAAGAAAAAATGTTTATGAAAAACATAAATATTATAGAAAGGGGGGGTGGAATTTATAGATTAAAGAAAATATTTTTTTTAAAAAAAAAGTCATTTTTTTTATGTTTTTTTTTTTAATTTTTTAGGGGGCAGAATCATGAGGGCTATTGGATTTTGCCCCCTAGCAGTTGGAGGCGAGATCCAACGGTTGAAATTTTACATTTTTTTTTGCTCGTTGGGGGGGGGGGGGCATGGAATTGGGTTGGCTCGGGGGACCGCGGGTCGAGTCCAATCAGACCCAACCTGTGGTCTTTTTTGCCGGAGGGGCGAAGCGAGGGGGACACGCGACGAACCCGTGCCGGTGTGCCGTGCCGGTGTGCCGTGCCGGTGTGCCGTGCCGGTGTGCCGTGCTACAGGCACCGAACCGTGTCGGGTCAGGCACGACTTGTGCCTTACCAGTGCACGGGATTTTTTTCCAGCCCAGGCACCACCGGACCGTGCCGTCCCTAGTGCCGGCCCGGCCCTGCTCGGTTGACACCTCTACCTCTTACTGCTTAAACTGTCTCAAATTGGGGCACCTAAAAGAGGAATGCATGGTGGCTGATAGAGAGAAAAAAAAGTGTATGGCCTGGGTAAGAAAGGAGCAAAGGAGGGAGAAGAAAATAGGGGGTAGGAGAGAAGAAGAGAGGGGGGCATGAGAGAGAAACAATAGAGGTGGGAAGGGTAGAAGCTAGATAAGAGGAATAGGAGAATAGTGAAAGGGGGGAGGGACTAGAGGGAGAAGAGGGGAGGATAGAGGAGGGAATCCTAAACAAGGACAAGAGAGAGGAGATTAGAAAATAGCTAGAGGAAACTCCTAAGGAGTTTGAAATGATAGAAAGAGGAGGGAGGAAGGTGGAGCTTAGAGGGAGGGGAGAGGAAAAATTATCACACAAAAGCATAGAACAATTCAACTGTGCATAAGATGATTTGCTATTGGAAGAAGAAGTGGAGGTGAAAAGCTAGCCATTGTCCAGCAGTACCAAAGAAGATTCCATGTTGGCACATAAAGCTCCATTTGACGACATAGGGCTGAATAACCACTCAATTAGATATGCACCAAAAAGCATAGAAAAAGCCTTGGAAGAAATTAGGTAACTAGAAATAAGTTTAAAGAAATATATTCCAAAGAGAATAGAATAAGCCCCACCGAGCTCAAGCAAGGCTTTAAGAAATAAGAAAAAACATATAAATCTGAAATGCGAGTCAAAATGCATAACAAGAGCCCTAACGAAATACACTTAAAATGAATAGTCTATTTTGAAAAACACAAAATAGACTATTAATTTATCTATCTATCTCTCTATATAACTATCTATATATCTATCTATAAATCTGTCTATCTATCTACCTATCTATCGATCTTTCTATATTTTATCTATATAACTAACTAACTATCTATCTTTCTTTCATTCTATTTGTCTATCTATCTATTTATCTATCTATCTATATATATATTTTTCTATTAATATATATATCAATCTGTCAATCAATCTATCTATAAATATGTATATCAATCAATCTATCAATGTTTCTATCAATATGAAAATATATTGGTCCATATATATGTCTATCTATCGATATATCTATCTTTCTATCTATCTATCTGACTATCTAGGTGTATATCTGTCTGTCTATCTAAATATTTATTTATATGTGTATCTATATATCTATCGATCTATTTATCTATTTATCTATCTATTTGTTTATTTATTTATCTATCTACCTATATATCTTTCATTATATCAATCTATTTATCAATTAATCTACCTATTTGTCTATCAATGTATCTATCAATCTATTTGGAAAAATATTTATTTATCTATTTGTCTGTCTGTCTGACTATCTATCTGTTTAACTATCTATCTATCTATCTATTGGTTAGTTAGTCTAACTGTCTATCTGTCTGTGTGTCTGGTTGTCTATCTGTTTATCTATCAATTTGTATGGATATCTATTAGTCTTTCTAATTGTCAATCTGCCTAACTATCTATCTACTTGACAATTTGCCTGCATTAATATTTGAATGTTTTTCTCTCTATTTATCTATCAATCAATCATTCTATCAATTTATCTATCAATCTATCTACCTATTTTTCTATCTATTTGTTGATGTATCTATCTATGTATTTGTCTTTTGTTCTTTCTATCTATGTGACTATCTATCTTTCAATCTAACTAAATATTTATCTATCTATCTGTCTATCTATCTATTTATCTTCCAATTGATATATCTATCTATCTTTATGTCTTTTATCCATCTATCTATCTATCTATTTATATGACTATCTATGTATCTATTAATCTATGTATCTATCTATATATAAATTTGACTATCTATTTGTATATCTATCTATTTATATATCTATCATTCTGACTATCTATCTATCTGATCTATCTGTCTGTCTATCTATCTTTCCTTCAATCTTTATTTTTATCATTCTAAAAATGTGTCTATCTATTCATCTAAATATCTATCTACTTATCTATATGTCTATTTGTCTATCAATCTATCTAGCAATCTATCTATCTACCTATCTTTCAATCTATATATCTTTCTATCTATCAATCTCTCTAACAATTATTATATCAAATTGTGTATCAATCTGTCTATCAAGCTATCTATAAATCTATCTATTAATCTATCTATTAATTTGCCTTTCAAACAATAAATCTATCTATCTATCTTACTATCTGTCTATCTATATGTATTCTATGTGTCTATCTATCTATCTATTTATCTAATTATTTATCTAATTATCTATCTATTTTTCTATCTATCTATCTGTCTGTCTATCTATATATCTATTTGTATGTCAATCTATCTATATATGTATGTAATTATCTATCTATCTATCTATATATCTATCTGTCTATCTATCTATCTATCTGTTGTCTATCTATCTATAAATCTTTCTGTCTATCTATTTGTCTATCTTTCATATATCTTTCTCTCTATTAATATGGCTATCTATCAATCTATCTTTCTATTTATCTATCAATCTCTCTCTCTATCTAATTTTCTATCTATCTATCTCTCTATATGTCTATCTTTATATTGTTCTACCTATCAATTTATTTATCAATAAATATTCGTATTTCTCTATCAATCAATCTATCAATATGTCTATCAAAATATTTATGTATCTATCTATGTGTCTATCAATTTATTTATTTATCTATCAATTTTTCTACATATCTATCTATCTACCTGACTATTTGTTTCTATCTCTCTATTTATTTGTATATATATCTCTCTATCTATTTATCTATATATATTTATCTGTCTATCTGTCTACCTAACTAACTAACTAACTATCTATCTATCTATTTGGATGTCTGACTATTTGTCTATCTATCTATCTTTCTATCTATTTGTCTATATATCTATGTATATATCTGTATATATATATATACGTTTCTCTCTATATAAGTATCTATCTATTGATCTATCTATATGATTATCTATATGTCTATCTATCTTTGTAATTATTTGTCTATCTATGTGTCTATCTATCTGTGTATCTATTTGGGTATTTATTTGTCTATCTATTTTTATATCTATCTGTCTATCTATATATCTATCTTTCTACCTTTCTATTTATTTATCTATCTATATGTTTGTCTATGATTCATTCTATCACTATCTATCTATCATTCTTCTTTCTATCTAAAAATATATTTATGTATCTGTCTTTTAATTTTTCTATCTATATGTTTATCAATCTCTCAATCAAAATTGTATATGAAACTATGCATCAATTTATTTATTACTCTATCTATCATTCTGACTCTTAATCTATCTATTAATATGTCAATCAATCAATCAATCTATATATCTATTTATGTGACTCTCTATCAATCAATCAATCTATCTATCTGACTATCTATGTATCAATCTATGTGTCTATCTATATGTCTATCTATTTGTCTATCTATCTATCTATTTATAAATCTATCTATCATTCTATTTATCTTACTATTTATCTATCTATCTATTTATCTATATATTTATTTACATATATGTATTTATGTCTATCTATTTATATATCTATCTATCTACCTATCTATTTGTCTATCTCTCTATTTATATTTCTGTATATTAATTTGTCAATCTTTTTGTATAACCTTTTGTCTATTTATCTGTCTATCTATCTGCCCATCTATCTATCTATCTTTCTAACTTTCTAATTATCTATCTTTATATCTATCCCTCTCTTTATTTTTCTATCAATCTATCTATTTATCAATCTATTTATCTTTCTATCGTTCAATCTAATTATCAATCAATCTACCTATTTGTCTATCTATTTGTTAACCAATATGTCTATCGAACTATTTATCTATCTATATATTTATCTGTCTATGTGTCTATATGTTTGTCTTTTTTTCTACCTATGTATATGTTTATATGTCTGGTTGTCTAACTTTTTCCCTTAATGTCTATCTTCCTAACTATCTATCTGCATGATTGACACTTTTTCCTAACTATTTGTCTGACTATCTATCTGTTTATATATCTATCTTTCTATCTATTTATCTATTTATATATCTAACCAACTATCTATCTGTCTATCTACCTATCTATTTGCCTATCTATAAGTCTATCTATATGTCTATCATCTATCTATCTATCTGACTATATATCTATCTATATATTTATATATTATCTATCTATCTATCTATATGTCTATCTATCTATCTATCTATCTATAAATCTGTCTGTCAATCTGTCTGTCTATCTGTCTGTCTATCTATCTTTTTATCTATCTATCTATCTATCGATATGACTATTTATCTATCGAACTATCTATCAATATATCTATCTATCTATCTTTTTATCTATCTATCTATATGTCTGTATATCTATTTTTCATATATCTATCCATCAATCTATTTAATAATCTATTTATTTATCTCTCTATATATCGATATATTTGTCTATTTATCTTTCTATCTATTTGTCAAAAAATCTATCTATCTATTTGTTTATATATTTTTATATTTATCTATCTATCTATATGTCTATCTATCTATCTATCTACCTATCTAGATATAAATCTAACTGTCTTTTAATTTGTCTTAGCTATATATATATTGATCTCTCTATCAATTTGTATATACAACTGTGTATCAATCTATCTACAAATCTATCTATCTATCTGTCTATTAATCTTTCTATTAATCAATTGATCTATCTCTCTTCCTATGTTTTTATCTATCTATCTATCTATTTATCTATATGTCTATATATGTGACTATATATCTATCTATCTTTGTATTTATATATATATATATATATATATATATCAGTCTATTTATCATTCCATCTATATGTCTATCTTTGTTACTATATATTTGTAAATATATGTGTCTATCTATTTTATTATCGATATGTCTAGCTATTATCTACCTATCTCTATAACTATCTATCTACTTATCTTTTATTAGCATATGTATCTATTTATCTATCTATCTATCTATTTATCTATATATCTATCTATATATCTATCAATCAATCAATATATCAATCAATCAATCAATATATCTATTAATCAATCAATCAATCTGTATATCTATAAGTTTATTGATCTATATATTAATTTATATAACAATGTTTATATCAATCTATCTATCATTGTGTCTATAAATATGGCAAACTATCTCTTAATCTTTATATATTTATATATGAATATCTATATATCAATCTACTTATATATCTATCTATTTATCTATCAATCTATCTGTATGTCTATCTATTTTTATATCAATCAATCACTCAATCTATTTAACTATTAATATATCTACCAAACTATCTATTTATCTATCTATCTTTTATCAGTCTAAATCTTTGTTTGTTTTATTTGACTATCTGTCAATCTTTCTGTCTATTTATTTGTCGTTCTATCTTTCTGTATATCTAATTATGTCTTTGCCTTTCTCTCCATCTATTTGTCATTCGTTCTATAAATCTAGTTGTCGGTGTGTATATTAATTTATCTATCTATCTATTAGCATATCTATTTGTCAATCTATTATTCTATCTATTTGTCTATATATCTTTCTAGCTATTTTTCTTATATTATTTCTCTCTTTTTATTTGTCTTTATATTTATCTATTTATCAATCTATGAATTTTTTTTCTAAACTATCTATCTATCTATCTATATGATATCTATCTGTCTATATATTTGTCTATATATCTATCTATCAATATATCTATTTGTATATTTGTCACTATATCTATCTGTCCATCTATATATTTGTATGTCTATCTATTTGTCTATCTGTCTAGCTATCTATCTATCTGTCTATGTATCTATCTATCAATCTATCTATCAATCTATCTATCAATCTATCAATCAATCTATCTATCTATATATCTATCTATCTATTTGTTTATTAATCTGTCTAGTTATGTGTCTATATAGCTGTCTAATTATCTATTTATTTGTATAGTTATCTATCTATTTATCTATCTGTCTAATATTCTATTTATCAATCTGTCTGACTATCTATCAATCTATTTCTATATCTATTTGTATATCTATTTGTCTATCTATATCTCGAATAATCTATCTATCTATCAATCTATCTTTATATATATCCATCCATCTATCTATCTAGCTAATAATCTACATATTTATCTAACTATATATCTATATAATCTGTCTATATATCTTTTTATCTATCTGTCTATTTATCTGTGTATCTATCTATCGATCTATATATCTATTTATCTATCTATAATTCTATCTTTCTATCTTTCTGTATATATTTCTATATATCTACCTATCTATCTATCTGTCTAACTAACTAACTATCTATCTATTATTCTATCTTTCTCTCTATCTATTTATTTACATATTTATCTATCTATTTACTTATCCATCTATATGTATATCTATTTGTCTATTTATTGATCTATCTATTTATCTATCTATCTATCTATTTAATTATTTGTTTATTTATTTGTCAAATGATACGTCTATGTATCTGTCTATCTATTGAATGGTATATATATTTGTATATCTATCTATCTATCTATATTTTGAATGGTTTATATAATTGTATATCTATCTATCTAATTGTCTATTAATTTTTCTATCTATCTTTCCATCAATATGTCTATTAATTTGTTTATCTATCTACCCATCAATTTGTCTTATATTATTTTTATAAATTTGTATATATATATGTGTCTTTTAATTTATATTTCCATCTATCTATCTATGTATATATCTAGCTATATATCTATTTATATGTTTATATATCTATCTATTTTTCTATCTATATATATATATATATATATCAAACTATCTATCAATTTATCTATCTTTCATTCTATATATCTAACTTTTTATATATCTGTCTATCTATAGTTATATCTATCTTTCTAATTATACATCTATCTATTTGTATATCTATTAATCTATCTATCTATTTATATATTTGACTATATATCTTTCTATCAATCTATTTGTCTATTTATCTATTTGTCATTCTATCTTTTTATCTATCTATCTATATTTTTTCTTTCTATTAAACTATCTATCCAATCTAACTATCAATATATCCTTCAATCTATCTATCTATGTATCTATATATCTATCCATTTATCTATCTATCTCTATGTCTATCTATCTATTTATCTATCCATTTATCAATATGTATATTAATTTCAATATCTATTTGTCTATATATTTATTTATCTATCTATCTATATGTCTTTCTAGTTGTCTATCTATTTGTCTATCTATCTGTCTATCTATTTGTCTATCTATCTGCCTATCTATCTTTCTATCAAGATAAATATATATATATAATAATCTATCTATCTATCTATTAGTCTATTTATCTATCTATATATCGGTCTATCTATCTATTTATCTATTTATCTATTTATCTATCAATCAATCTATCTATATGTCAGTCTGTCTATCTTTATATTTGATTATATATCCATCTTTATATCTATCTATCTATCTTTATATTTATCTATCTTTCTATTTTCTTTCTATCGAACTAACAAACTATCCATCTATCTATTTATCTATATATATATCTATCTATCTATCCATCTGTCTATCTGTTTTTTTATCTATCTGTCTATCTACCTATCTATCCATCAATAGATCGATCTATCTATCTATCTGTTTATGTATTTGTTTATCTATATAGCTATCTGTCTATTAGTTTGTCTGTGTCTATTTATCTTTCTAACAATTTGTCTGTGTCTATTTATCTTTCTAACAATTTGTCTATCTATCAATCTAAATATCAATATATCGATATATATGTGTCCATATCTATCTATCTATTTATCTTTCTATCTATTTGTCTATCAGTCTATCTATCAATATGTCTATCTATCTATCTATCTATATATTTATCTATCTATGAGTGAATATATCTGTCTCTCTATTTGTTTATCTATCTATCTATCTGCCTATCTATTAATCAATATTTCTACCTTTTTCATTATTTATTTATTTATCTATCTATCTATCTATCTATCTATTTGTCTATCTATCTATCTATTTGTCTATTTATCTATCTATATATCAGTCTATCTATCTATAAGTCTATCTAACTATCTATTTATCCATCTATCTATCTATCTATTCTTCAATCTATCAATATGTATTTTTATAAGTCTATAAATCTATCTATCTATATATTTGTCTCTCTATATGTTTGTCTATCTAGCTATCTATTTGTCTATCTATTTGACTATTTATCTAATTATAAATCGATCAATCAATCAATCTATTAATATGTCCTTTTATCTATATCTATTTGTCTATATATCTATCTATATGTTTATCTTTCTATATATATATATCAGGTAATTGATAAGTCTATTGAATTATCTATCTATCTATATATCTATCTATCTTTCTGTCTCTATTTCTCTCTATCTAACAATGTGTCTATCTATCTATCTATCTATTTATCTATTTATTTATTTATCTATTTGTCTATTTATCTTTCTATCTAATTATATATCTATCTTTCTATCTAATTGTATATTAATCTATCTATCTATTTGTGTTTCTATCTATCTATCTATCTATTTATCTATTTATTTGACTATCTATCTATTTATATTCATATTTATCAATCTGTATATCTATATGTTTATCTAATTGTCTATAAATCTCTCTATCTATCTATATATCTATCTATCTATATATTTGTATGACTTCTCCTTTTCTATCTTTCTATCTATATGTCTATATATATATATATATATCTCTCTATTTATATATCTAGTAGTCTATCTATTTGTGTGTTTGTCTATATAGATATATAGATATGTATATATATATATATGTCTATATATCTATATATTTATATATCTTCTATCTATCTATCTATCTGTGTGTGTGTGTTTGTCTATCTATCAATTGATCTATCTTGATCTATCAGTCTATCTATCAATCTTTATATCAATCTATCTATCAATCTATCTAATAATCAATCTTTAAATATGCCTATCTATTTGTTTAAATATTTCTCTATCTATCTATCTATTTATTTGTTTAAATATATGCCTATCAATGTGTCTATCTATCCCTTTATCTATCTGTCTATCTATTTGATTGTCTATCTATTTGACTATCTATCTATCTATTTATTTATTTATCTGTTTGTCAATCTATCTATTTATGAATCTCTCTCTCTCTATCTATTTATAAATATATCAATCTATTTATTAATGTAACTGTATATTTATATGTCTATCTATCTATCTAATAATTTTTATATCTCCCTATCTATCAGTATATCTTTCTTTCTATCCATCTATCTATCTATCTATCTACTGTCTATTTTTCTATCTATTTGTATAGATATCTATTTATATATCTATCTATGTATCTATAAATATGTTTATTTATCTATCTGTCTATATATCTATCAATCTATATCTGTCTATGTATAAGTCTATCTATATGTCGATCTATTTTGCTAAATATCTGTCTATCTATCTGTATTCCTATATGTCAATTTATTTGTTTATCTATTTGTATATCTATCTGTCTATTTGACTATATAATATTATATTTATCTATCTATTTATCCAACAATCTTTATCTTTCTATCTATATTTTTATCAAACTATCTCTTAATATTTTTATCTTTTTATCTATCAATCAATCAATCTATAAATCTATTTAATATTATATCTATCTATCAATCAATCAAACAATCATCAATCTCTTTATCTCTCTATCTATCTATCTATCCATCCAACTATTTGTATATCTATTTGTATAACTATCTATCAATCACTCTCTATATTTATCTATCTATCATTCTATTTTTATGCATATATATCTGTCTATCTATGTATCCTTTTATATATCTCTTTATCTATCTATCTAACTTTCTTTCTATTTGTCTAGCAATCTATTTATCAATCTATTTATCAATCTATTTATCAATCTATCTATAAATCTATGTATCATTTTTTATATCCAACTATTTAAATATCTATCTATCTATTTGTTTATTTATTTGTCTATCTCTCTATTTATATGTCTATATAGTTATCTATTTATTTATCTATTTATCTATCTATCTATCTATCATTCTATCTATCTTTCTATCTATATATCTATCTATCTAACTATCTATCTATCAGTCTATCTACAAGTCTATCTATCATGTCTATCTATCTATCTATCTATCTCTCTATTTATGTATCAAACTATCTATCTTTCTATCTATTTGGCTATCTTTATGTCTATCTATCTGTCTATTAATCTATCTATCAATTTGTCCATCACTCTTTCTATCAATCTATCTTTCAATCAATCAATCTATCTATCTATCTATCAATCTATCTATCTTTCTATCAATCTATCAAACTTTTTCTCTATCTATTTGTTTATGTATCTGTCTATCTATCTATCTATCTATATGTCTATCTATATTTTTATATATTTTCTTATCTATCTATATATATATATATATATATATATCTCTCTCTCTAATTGTCTATATATTTCTTTATCTATCTATCTATGTATCTATCTAACTATTTATTTTCTTTCTATTTATACATCTATCTCTTTCTTTTTATTTTATTAAGGTTGTTTTATTATTAATAACCATTTCTTTTGGTGGAGGAATACCATTTTTACAACCTACGTCTACCCTTGACCCTTTTACACCCTTTCTACCCCTAATCCTAAAATAAGTGCAAATAACATGATTAGGTTTCGGTGTTCTTTAGATTTTAAATACAATAAATGTATTTAGATGACTTCTGAAATTCTTTAGCTAATAGGATCTTTTCCTTGTTTTGTCTTAAAATAAATGACTTTTATGTTTGTGACCTTTTAATTTTGGCCCTTTATGAACTTGGTATATATGGCCCACTTTCAGAGCCCAGCCAGTGCTTATCATTTTATTACTGCCCCTTTGGCCCACGCCTTATCTTTCCTCTCGAGTTGTGCCCAAGTTATCCCATCTTCCTCAGGCATTCGTAAACTTCCCCCTTCCTCCGTATTTCGTACTCCAATGGAGGACCTGTAATGTGATATTCAATTACGATTTCCAATATAAATGACGATACAATATGGCGATACATTATGGCGATACAATATGGCGATACATTTTGGCGATACAATGACGATGCAAAAGTTCGTCACAATACAGTATCGCGAAACTGTATCCTTTTCTGTTCCTCCAATACCACAAGCACTTTTCCCATCTATCTCCTTTATCTACTCCGAACCTATCTACCCTTTGTACCCTGTGTCTATTGCAATTCCTTATCAGTTCTTGCCAATATGGGTACCGATTACCCATCGACTCCTTAGCTTCAGGAGGTTCCGTGTCTGTCCCTTCTTTACCTCCTTTCCATTTCTACACTTCTTCTCTGTAATTTATTTTCAATGTAGAATCGGCTATTTCAGCCAGCTAATAATCTGCATATATAACTCATGAACTAACCAATTTTAGAAGCATAGACAGGATAACTTATGCATTTATTAGTTTTAGCAACAACATCAAAATAATACAAAGTGATATAAGTTACTTCCCTTCCAGACCAAAATGCTTCATGTTTATATATCCTACTGTTCTGCAAAGCTGAGCATATGCTATTATCTATAACTCTGCACCAAAATGACTAGCAGCATCTATATAACAAGTATAATAGCAGATCAAATCAATTCATTTATTAGTTTTAATAACAGTTATTCAACTCCGAGAACATCACCTTGCAATTCTATAACAAATCACATATCATTATCCTGCAATACTTTAAACATAACGCAAGTCTTATATTATAAGCAAAATAATACCAGCATAAAATATTTAATAATGCTCATAAAGCTTATAATGAAGCAATTCTATAATGAGGCACATAAGGCAGCTGTTCTAAAAATGGATCATACTTATATGCACTTGTATAATGAAGCAATTCTATAATGAAGCACCTATAGTATATAAGAAACTTCGATCCGAATACTTAAGCAATTCTATAATGAGAATTTTTCTATAATAAGACAATACTATTATAATGAAGCAATTCTATAATAAATCATGTGCACTTAAAGCAGCTGCAATACTTCAATGAAGCTAATGAAGCAAAACAATTATCTGCACAAAAATCTACATATCATGGAACAATACCAGCAATTCTATAACAAATAATACTTATGAGATTATATAGTTACACAAGCTTATAATGAAGCACATAAACCAGCACATCACAAGACAATACGCTGTTCTTCTCCCCTCAGGGCTAGGGAGAACACTCAAGCAAGCTCCATTACCATGATACTGCACCTCCCCTCAGGGCCGGGGTTTCCTGCATACATAGTGTTTAATAACATTGGACAGTAGCTTTATCATCATTCTACATTGCCATAATATTTTATATCATCACGATGATAACAGATATAGTGTATAAGAATAACCTCCCCACAGGACCAAGGAGTAATATTCAATGTAACCACCGAGTTCAAGCCTTATTCAATTCAGCCTACTAATAGTTTACCTCTTGTTTATTCTAATATATGGGTAACCTATTCTATCTAAATTAATTAATTCTTTGTACCTTTTCTGAATATTATTTTCTTCAAATTCCGGTGAGCCTTTATTAGCACATTCCTCCGCTAATTTATCTGCTAATGCATTCGCCTCTCTAAATATATGTATTATTTCTCCTTTCAGTTCTAATATCAAATTTTTTATTTTTTCAATTTCCGATTCAAACTTCCATAATTGTATTTTATTTTTCACTAGATCTACCAAAAGGTTCGAATCTACTTGAACTTGCAAGTTTGAGTAAATATTCTCTTTGCAAATTAGCAACCCAGTGTGCAAGGCGATTATTTCTGAGTGCAATGCTGAAAATGCTATTTCTCTTATTATGAATGCCTTGATTACTCTTCCGTCATTATTTCTTATCACTCCTCCACCTCATGCCATTCCCATATCTCTTTTGAAGATTCCATCAGTATTAAGCACCAATATACCTTGCGGAGGCTTTTCCCAGCTAGTTATTATAATTAGTGGCAATTTTTTTCTTTTGGTTACTAGGCCCCATACCTTTATCTTTTCTTTTTCTAATTCCAAATTCCTAAGCCTAATCGGGTTGCATGCCGAGATGAAAGAGATTTCCCTTCTAATTTCTTCTATAATAGATTTAGCATTCATTAAAGTACCATTGAATTTGCTGGCATTCCTGGCCTTCCACAGGCACCAAACTACTACATGTGGTATATATTCTCTTAACCATTTAAGGATTTTATTCTTCGTTTGTTTATTATTCCTGAATTTTAATCTATCCTTGAGACTGCATATAAGCTCTTTTAATTCTACCTCTTTTTCTCTAGTATTCCATACCTTTTTAGCTATCTTTCCTTTTGAAAATAAGTGATCTCTAGTTTCTATTTCTTGTTGGCAACATTCACAACAAGAAGCCAACCTTCCCTTTTTTTTAAATATTCTCATCCACCAGAATGACGTTAGAAAGAAGCTTCCACATAAAAAAATTTATCTTTTGTGGAATCTATTTTACGCATATCCTTTCGAACATTCCCACTTGTGTTTTCATATTTTAACTAGCTGCTTTGCACTACTTAATGTGAATTTTCCATGTGGAGTTAAGGACCATTTCCACCAGTAGCTGGTGAGGATCGTGTATTTTTCCACTACATTTTGCTGTTTGTGGATGACTCTTCAAATGTTTGATGCCTTTTTTGGATTTCTAAGTACTTTATTACCTATACCATATCTAGCTTTTATATATGCTGCCCATAGGTTATTTTTTTCCTTCAGTCTCCACCAATTTTTACAAGCCCAAGCATTGGCTGTGTCATTTAGACTAGTAAAGCCTAAACCTGTTTCATCCTTTGGATAACACAATTCTTTCCATCTTTTCCAGTGAAGCTTATTTTTTCCTTCTTTTTTACCCCATAAAAAATTGAACATTTCATTTTCTATCTTATTTATAATAATTTTGGGTGGCCTAATTGCCATTAGAATATGAGCTAGTGAACTTTCTAACACATGTATGATCAATGTAATTCTCCCTGCCATACTTAGCACGTCCTCTTTCCAGCCTACAATCTTCTGTTTTATTTTATCCACCAAGAAGGTTAAATATTCTTCTTTCACCATTCCTTCATATATCGGACATCCTAAATAAGTTATGGCACCTTTTACTTGTGCGAAATCCATAATTCTTTTAACTCTCTAAGCAGAGATTTCAGAAGCTTTTTTCGTGATAATAAATTGACACTTGCTTTTATTTAAATTTTGCCCTATTTCTTCTTCTAATTTTTGCATGAGATTCATCAGGTTTTTCAAGGATCTACTGCTGGCATTTGTGAAAATAATTACATCATCCGCATATGCTAAGCAACTCACTATGGGTGTATTTCTGGGCTGCTCGAAAAATAAAATTCTAGCCATTCTTATTTTATTTTTAAAATTAATAATGAATGACTCTAAATATATATTAAATAATGATAGGGAAAGTGGATCTCCTTGCTTGAGACCCCTAAGTGGTTTAAATTCTCCACATGTCCGTCCATTGATTAGAATCTTTACCCATAAACTAGAAATACATCTATAAATCAAATCAATCCAATACTCAGAAAACCCCATTTTTCTCATAATATAAGATAGTATATCCCACTCAACTCTATCAAAAGCTTTTGATAGATCGAGTTTTGGAATTACATTATTTCCTCTTGCTCTTGCTCCTATTTCTCTTATCATTTCCGAAGCAAGGTTGATGTTTTCCATCATCAGTCTATTCTTTACAAAATCTGCTTGTTCTACCGAAATTATATTTGGAAGGACTCGACTTAATCTATTTTGTAGAATTTTTGCAAGAATCTTGTACACTGAGTTACATAAACTAATAGGTCTAAAATCTTCTCCTCTTTTCTGGTTCGCTTTTTTTGGAATTAATACAATATATGAATTTTCCCATGCTTTTTTGATTTCTAAACCCACAAATATCCAAGCAATTGCTTTAGTTAGATCTTTTTTAATGATAGACCAGCTAAGTTGGAAAAAGCCATTATTCCAACCATCTGGTCCTTGGGCACTATCTTTATTGGCATCAAATACCACCTCTCTTACTTCTTCTTCTTTCGGTATTTCTTCTAGCATTTTATTATCTTCTACAGTAACTTTCTTCTCTATATTTTCTATTAGTGATTGGCTTAACCTTTTGCGCAGCTTGAATCACATAAGTGACTTTTAAAGCAGAATTCTAATTCCTGTATTATTTCGTCTTCCTTATCTATCCATGTCCCCTTAGTGCTTTGTAACCCTTTTATTTTAAGCTTTTGATTTTTGATTTTTGCCATTATGTTGATAAATTTTGTATTTTTATCACCTTCTTTTAACTATTTAATTCTAGATTTTTGCTTCCAGAAAACTTCTTTCATATGTATTTTTAATCTTAGTTCAGCCTTTGCTTTGCTAAGTTCCATCCTCAATATTCCATCCGAGCTTTTCTCCTATTCTATTTCTAAAAGAGTGACTTTCTGTTCTGCTTCTTGAATATTTTTAAATATGTTTCCAAAATTTTCCTTATTCCATTTTACTAGAGCAAATTTTAAATTTCGTAATTTTTGTGCTAAGATTTGCATTGGATTACCAACGACCTGATTTGCCCAAGATTCCCTCACAATTTTATCAAAATCCTTATGCAATCCCCACATGTTTTGAAACCTGAAACCTTTATATCTAGTTTCGTTTTTAAAAGTGGTTAGCAGAATCGAGCTATGGTCCTAACAGGTCCTACTTAAATGTTTGCCCTTTATTCCTCCAAGCTTATCTACCCATTGCGGGTTATATAAGATACGATCTAATCTAGACCAAATTGCCCCTCTGGTCTTTTAGTTATTACTCCATGTGAAGTCTGATCCTATATATTATGCCTCCATAAGATTAGCCTTAGCAATAGCTTCATTGAAGTGAGCTATTGCTACCGGATCAGGTGATTTTCCCCCTTTTTTCTCTTTTATATTTCTAATAACATTAATGTCTCCCCCTATAATCCATAGAATATTATTTCTGGCTATCTTTTCCATTTCACTCCATAAAGGTTTCCTTCATTCCTTCGTTTTTTTTTGCATATACTGCTGAGCATAATGTCTCTATGTGATTTTTAATTTTAAAATTTATTATCTGTTCCGTTTCTGTCAATATTTCAATATCTACTAAGTTATGCCACATAACCCATAACTTGCTATTAGAATTAGAAAAAGCCGTATGAAAGCCTAGCATGAGTTTGTATTTTTCTAGGTCATTATTTTTAACTAAAGGTTCTGCTAAAATTAAAATTTTAAGCTTATAAATTTTTACTAAGTTTTTAATTCTATTTATTGACGGGGAGTTTGCAATCCCCCTTATATTCCAATACAAGCAATTATACATTTAAGAAAATCTAGCTTGCACTCTAGTTATACATTTAGAGTTATACTTTGTGTTTATATTTTTTATTTATATTTCTTGTTGGCTTGCTTGAACTCGGTGGGGCTGCATCACGTTTTTTTAATATGCCAGATTTCTCTAAGTCTTTTTCATCTTCTTGATTTCCTGCAAGGCATTTTGCCTATTTTGCAATACCGACTATGACATGAGCTGCACTTTCTGCCCTAAGTCATCGAGGGTATGTGGAGTACCCTTCTCATTGCTCTTTCTCTCAGCAAGCCAGCTTTTTACTTCCAGCTCCTCTTCTAGAAGCAAATCATCTTCCTCCCAGTCATATTCAACATTATTTTCTCTCTCAGCTGCACCTATACCTCCAATTCTCCTTCCTCTAAATGCTACCCTCTTCTTAGCTTTCCAACTTTCTAGCCCTATCTCAGTCCCCTCTTCTATGCTGTCTAGCCACTTTCTTATATCTTCTTTCTTATGTTTTTGAAGCCTCCTATTTTTTTTCTCCTCTATTTCCTTGTAATCTATATCTTCACCTTCTATGAAGTTTTCCCAGTAACCACTTTTTTCTTTTAACTCCTCTCTACCCCTCTCCTCTGGTCCTTCTTCCAGCCCATCTTTCTGCCTACTCTTATCCCCATACTTCTCTATATCTTCCCTTTTGCCGATATTTTTTAATGCTAATTCATCTACCTTCTCCTCCTTGTTCTTCGCATCCATCTTAATACTCTTCCTAACCCATTCTTCCTTCACTCTTCTAAGCACTTTACCATCTTTTATTCCCCTCCTAGTGTCCCTTATTATACAATGTTCTTGATCATGCCCAAGCATCAAACAGTTAAGGCAGTAGGGAGGCATGGATTATGGAACAATGTCTTGCCAGAATCCTTCCTCAAGGTTACTGCCGATCCATATTCTGTGTGGTGGATGGATTTTCAAGTCAATCTCCACACAGATTCTTGTGACACTTGGCCTGGTAAGGCAGGCTGTCGCTTCATCCAGTAACCAAGGCTTGCCCAAGCAAAGGGCTATGGACTGCAAGGCTTGCTTTTTGAAGAGATGTAGAGAAAGTTTAGGTAGAGAAAACCATACTAGATATTTCGAGGATTCTGCAAATGGAGAGAAATTAGGCGCCCACTTGAACACCCTCATGGGATAGCCTGCTATGCACCACATACCTTGAATCCAAACTCTGAGAAAGTTGTCTTCCTCCTTAAACTGTAACATTGTATGCTTTCCATCGTAGTTTGCAATTTTAACCATTTGACGATGCTTTAACAAAGCAACAAAGTCATATAATGCTTTGTAATCCGGTCGTCCATAAGAGAAGTTGCCTATGAGAGTAAGATTGATTGCATCAACGAGCATTTTCAACTCCCTTGCCTCGAAGATAACCACCGACTCTCCGTTTTTTGCTTCAAACATCAGAAAGAATTGTGCGGCCCCTTTAGAAGATGAAGAGAATGCTATCTTCTCGAAGAGAGAATTAATTTTATCCATTTTCTCCTTCGAATCAAGGTTTTTTGCTCAAAAATGGAGGGTTTCTCATTCGAAGAGAGAATTCCAGAGAGTACTTACTGAGTTTCTCCTTCGAAATCTATCTCTTTATATATCAATCTTTCTATCTATCTATCTATCAATTTATTTGCCTATCTATTTGTCTATCTACCTATCTATCTATATGTCTTTCTATCTATTTATATATCTATTTATCTCTCTATCTATTTATCTCACATTCTATTTGTCTATCAATTAGTGTTACAATATTTATTTATATCTATCTATAAATCTATCTATTTAACTATCTATTTATATGTAAACCTTTCTATCTATCTATTTGTCTTTTTGTCTATTTATTTATCTATTTGTCTATGTGTCTATCAATCTCTCTATCTATCTATCTTTCTATTTGTCGATCTATATGTTTATATATATATATATATATTTAAATCTATATATTTAACTATCTATCTATCTATCAATATGTCTTTCTATCAATCAATCTATCGATATATCAGTCTATCTATTTTTCTATATATATATATATATATATATATATGTCTATATATCTATCAATCTATTTTTATATCTATCTATCTATTTGTCTATCGGTCTATCTATTTATTTGTCCATATATCTGTCTATATTTTTATCTA
Source organism: Sapria himalayana (assembly GCA_029783825.1). Classification (NCBI taxonomy): domain Eukaryota; kingdom Viridiplantae; phylum Streptophyta; class Magnoliopsida; order Malpighiales; family Rafflesiaceae; genus Sapria; species Sapria himalayana. Next base: position 161,644 of record JAREIK010003775.1, read on the forward strand.
ATAATTTATCTATCTATCTATATGTCTATATATATATATATATATATCTATCTATCTCTTACTATCAATCTATATATCAATTTGTTTATCCAACTTTCTATCTATTTGTATAACCATCTATCTATCAATCTAAATATCTATCTATGTGGATGTCTGTCTAGTTGTCTATCTTTTTGTCAAACTTTATATCTATCTATCAATCTTTATATCTATCTATCTATCGATTTAAATATCTATATATTTGTATATCTATCTATCTAGCTATCTATTTGTCTAAATATATTTGTCTATCTATCTATTTTTCTATATATTTTTTATATATCTTTATATCTATCTATCTATGTATCTATCTATCTATGTATCTATTTAAATTTGAATCAATCAATCTATCTGTCTATCTATCAATTTTTTTATCAATTTGTATATAAATCTACCTTTTAGTCTATCTTTCAATCTATCTTTCTATTTGTCTATTTATGCTTATATCTATCTATCTATCCATCTATCTATCTATTTAACTATCTACATATCTATCTGTCTATCTATCTTTCTATATATTTGTTTATCAATATATATATATATATATATATCAATCAATCAATCAATCTTTCTATTTATCAATCTATCTATTGGCCTATGAATCTATCTATTTATCTATCAATCTTCTATCAATCAATCCATTGATCTATCTATCTATATATCTATATTTTTATCTATCTATCTATCAGTCAAATAATATATATATATATATATATATATATCTATATCTATCTATCTATCAAATTATCTTTCTGCCATTCTATTTGTTTATTTATTTGTATTTCTATGTATTTATCTATCAATCTATCAATTTAACTAACTATCTATCTATATATAAGTCTATCTATCAGTCTATATATCTGCCAATCTAATTTTCTATCAATCCATCTATCTATTTATCTTTCAATCAATCAATCAATCTATCTATGTATCTATCAATCTCTCTATCTATATATGTATATGTATATCTATTTATCCATCTATTTGTCTAATAATCTATCTATCTATATATTTGTTTATCTATCTGTGTACTTATCTTTCAATCAATCTTTCTCTCTATTTGTCTACATATCTATTTATCTATTTATATATATATATATATATATATCTATATATCTAATTTCCTATCTTTCTGTCTAACTATTTTTTATCTATCTGTCTATCTACCTATCTGTGTATCTTTCTTTCTATTTATCTATCTATCTATCCGCATAATAATATATCTATCTATCTATTTATCTCTTTATTTTTCTATCTATTTATCTATATATCTATTTATCTATCTAGATGTTTATCTATTTGTTTATCTATCTATCTATTAATCTATCTAATAATCTATATATTTGTCTATCTATGAATCATACTATCAATCTTTCTATAATTCTTTATTTCAATCTGTCTATTAATCTATATAACTATGTATCTATCAATCTTTCTATCTATCTATTATCTATTTTTATATCTTTAAATCTTTCTATCTATCTATCTATCTATTTTTCTATCCATCTATCTTTCTATCTATTTATTTTTCTATCTATTTGTCTATATATCTATATATCTATCTATCTATCTATTTTTCTATTTATATATATCTATCTCTCTATCTATCTATCTATTTTATGTCAATCTATCTGTCTATCTATATGTCTAATAATATGTCTATTAAACTATCTATCTAACTGTCTATCTATCTATCTGTAAAAATAATCTGTCTATATGTCTGTCTATCTATCTATCTTTTTTTCTTTCAATCTGTCTATCTATTTATCTATATATATGTTTGTCTGTCTAGCTATCTATCTATATATATAACTATCTATTTATCGATTGATCTATCTATATATTTGTCTATCAATCTATCTATAAATTTATCTATCAATATTACTATCACTCTATCTATCAGCCTGTCTTTTAATTCATGTATCAATATGTCTATTACTTTGTCTATCAATCTGTCTATAAATCTATATATCAATCTATCAATCTATTAGTCTATCTATATTAATATCCATCTGACTTTTTGTTTATATATATATATATATATATATATATATATATATATATATTAGCTATCTATTTGACTATCAATTTGTCTATCTTTTTGACTATCTATTTGTCTAGCTATATGTCTGTCTATCTATTTATCTATTAATCTAAATATTTGTCTATATATTTATCTATCTTTCTAACTTTCTATTTGTCTATTTGTTTATTTGTTTGTTTGTCTGTCTATGTATTTATGTATCTGTTTGTTTGTCTGTCTATTTGTCTATCTATCTATAGGTCGGTTTGTTTGTTTGTCTATATGTTTGTTAGTCAGTATGTCTATCTGTATAGCTGTCTATTAGTCAGTCATTTTGTCTATCTATCTGTCCTTCTACTCATCTATCTATCTTTCAATCTGCCGAACTATCAGTATACGTGACTATCTATCTACCTAATTATTAGTCTTCTTGACTTTTTGTTTACCTGTTTGACTGTCTGTATATCTATCTGTATGAGTAACTCTCTATCTATCTATTTGTCTATTTGCCTATTTTTCTATCTATCTTTCTATTTGTCTTTTTGTCTATCTATATATTAGTATATCTATTAGCCAGTCTATCTGATAGTTTATTAGTGTGTTAGTCTAACAATCTATCAGTCTATTTGTATGTCTAGATGTTAGTATGTCAGTATGTTAGTCTATTAGTTTGACAATCATTTAGTCTATCTATATGTTTATCTGTCTATGTGTCTATGTGTCTATCTGTGTTAGTATCTATCTCTCTATCTTTCAATATCTATATATCTCTATCTATCTATCTCTCTATCTTTCTATTTCACTATCTCTTTATCTCTATATCTTTTTATCTTGCAATATCACTATCTCTTTATCTCTTTTACTCTCTATCAATCTATTTCTTTATCTTTCCATCTTTTGTCTTACTTTCCCTCTATCTCCATATCACTCTAGCTCTATATCTCTCTATTTCTATATATTTCTATCTCTATATATCTTTATATATTTATTTCTTATCTATTTATCTCTCTATCTTTATATCTCTCTAGCTCTAAATCTCTCTATTTTTATATCTTTCTAAATCTATATATATTTATATCATTATTTCTTATCTATTTATCTATATATATATATATATATATATATATATATATCTCTCTCTCTCTCTCTCTCTCTATCTCTCTACCACTCTAAATTACTATCTCACTATCTAACAACATACCTATCTACATAGCTACCTACCTACCTAGTTGTATGTGTATCTATCTATATGTCTACCTACATATCTATCTATCTATCAATCTATTTGTCTATCTTTCTATTTCTATATTTGGTTTCTATTTATCTGTCTTTGTGTCTCTCTATCTCTCTGCATGTCTCTCTTTCTCTCTTACTATCTCTCTATCTATCTTTCTAACTTTCTAATTGTATTTTTATATATTTGTCAATCTCTTTATCTATCTCTCTAACTATAAGTCTAGCTATCTATATACTTATATGTCTATCTCTCTATCTATCTTTCTAACTATAAGTCTAGCTATCTATATACTTATATGTCTATCTATCTATCTATCTATATGTCTATCTGTTTGTCTGTCTATCTATCTATCTATCTATTTATATCTCTAATTATCTATCTGTCTATTTGTCTATGAGTCTATTTATCTATCTATCTATCTTTTTGTTTATCTATCTTTCAGCCTATTTATCTATCTATCTATCTATCTATTATCTATCTCAAATCATGTCCATCTATTTATCTATATATCTATATATCTATATATCTGTCTAACTATTATTTATCTATCTATGTGTTTATTTGTCTATTTGTCTTTCGGTCATTCTATCTTTATATCTATCTATATTTGTGTCTATATGTCTATATGTATATCAATCTATCTTTTTATCTATCTATCTATCAATGTATCTAATTATATATCTGTCAATCTGTCTATTTATCTATCTTTTTATCTTTCTATCTGTTATTAAGTATATCTATCTATAAATCTATCTATCTATGTATATGTTTATGTGTTTATTTGTCTATCAATCTATATGTCTCTCTGTCTATCTATCAAGCTATATATTTGTCTATATATCTAATTTTCTATCTATATATCATTATATTTGTCAATTTTTTTATTTATCTATTTGTCTATCATTATTTTTGTTTATGTCTATCTGTATATATGCATATCTACATATCTCAATATCTATCTATATGTCTATCTATATATCTATATATATGTCTGAATGTCTATCTATATATATTTCATTTATCTATCTTTTTCTCTGTCTATATGTCTATCTATATATTTTTTACAATCTATCTATTTATCTATCTATTTTTTTCAGTCTATTTGTATATATGTTTATTTATCTATCTATCTATCTATGTGTTTAACTGGCTATGTGTCTTTCTAATATTTGACTATCTTTATATCTATCTATCTGTCATTTGTTTATCTGTCGTTTTGTCAATCCGTCTATCTATATATCTCTCTATCTATTTATCTATCTACCTACCTATCTATCTATCTATCTCTCTATGTATCTACCTATCTGTATATCTGTCTATTTTTCAATCTATCTATCTATCTATTGATATATCTATATTCCTATTTTTCAATCTGTCTATCTCTCTATATGTCTATCTATTTATCCATCTATCTATGCATTTGTCCATTTATGTATCTATCTATCTATTTATTTGTCTATCTATCTATCTATCTATCTTTTTGTGTATCTTCTTAACTATCTATATATCTATCTATCTTTCTGTCTATCTATGTATTTGTCAATCTATCATTTATAGATCTATGTATTTTTATATCTTTCTATTTGTCTATCTATCTAGCTATCACACTTTATAAATTCATTTATGTCTAACTATCTATCTGTGTTCTATCCATTAGTCTATTAGTCATTAGTCTATCTATCTATTTATATATAAATTCTATTTGTCAATTTTTCTATCTCTTTATCTATCTATATACCTATCTATTTATATATATATCAGTATATCTGCATTTTTGTCTATCTATCTATCTATTTGTCTATCTGCTTATCTACCTAAATATGTATGTATCTTTCTTTCTATATTTGTATGTCTTTCTATCAATATGTCTATCTATCTATTCTATCTATTTATTAATCTATTTATCTGTCTATCTATCTATCTGCCTATTTATCTATCTTTTTGTCTATCTTTCTAACTATCTATCTATATATATATATATATATCTAGTTATCTATCTATATTTCTATATGTTAATCTCTCTATCTCTTTATCTCTCTATTTATCTATTCGGAAATCTTCTGTTTGTATACATGTTTATCTTTTTATCTATCTATCTAAATGTCTATCTATCTATCAATTTGTCAACCAATCTATTAGTATACCTACTATCTATACATCTATTTCCCTATCTCTTTATCTATCTTTTTATCTATGTCTCTCTGTATATATTTATGTATATTTATCTATCTATCTATCAATTTGATTATTTGTATATTTGTCATCCTATATGTCTGTCTATATGTCTGTCTATCTATCTATCTTTTTATAAATATATCTATCTATTTATCTTCCTATCTATCTAATTATCTATATATTTGTCTACAATCTATCTTTCTATTTGTCTATCAATTTGACTTAAATTAATCAATACATACATATATATATATATATATCTGTCTATATGTCAGTCTATTTATTTTCTATATGCCTATTTGTTTGTGAATCTATCTTTCTATGTTTCTATCTACCTATCTGTCAGTTAGTAGGAGAGTTAGTCTATCTATCAGTTAGTCTTTGTCTATCCATTTGTTTGTTTATCTTTCTATCTATCTATCTGCTTGACTATATGTATGCTTGACTATCTATCTTTCTGACTTTGTCTGCCTGCCTATTTGTCTACCTACCTATCTCTCTGCTTGTGTGTTGATCTAGCTATTTGTCTATATGTTAGTCAATCTTTCTGTGTGTCTGTTTGTCTATCATTCTATTTCTATCTTTTTGTCTATATATTAGTTTATCTATTATTCTATATGTCTATTTTTCAGTCTATTAGTCTAATTGTTAGCTAGTCTATTAGTCAATTAGTCCGTTAGTCTATTAGTTTGTTAGTTTACCAGTCAGTCAATCAATTAGTTAGTCTATCAGTCAATTAGTCAGTTAGTCATTTAGCCTGTCTATCTATCTATCTATCAATGTGTCTATCTATCTATTCATCTATATGTCTATCTTTCTATCTCTATATTTCTCCATCTCTATATCTCTTTATCTGACTATCTATCTATCTCTCTATATCTCTATCTTTATTTCTTTTTATCTCATTATCTATCTATCTACAATCTCTCAATCTCTCAATCTCTTTAACTCCACTTCTCTTTATCTATATATTTCTCTTTCTTTTTGCATCTATCTATCTATCACTTTATCTTTATATTTCTTTATCTCCCTTTCTATATATATATATATATATATATATATATATATCTCTCTCTCTCTCTCTCTCTATATCTTTATCACTCCATCTCCTTGTCTATCTCTCAATCTCTCAATCTCTTAATCTCTCTAAATATTTATATCTCTATCTCATTTCTCTCAATCTTATAACCTCACTATCTCTCAATCTCTATACCTGCCTAGCTATCTACCTATCTTTCTATCTACCTACATACCTATAAATCTATATATCTATCTTTTTGTCTCTCTATTTATCACTTTTCCTGTCTCTCTATCTATCCTCTATCTCTGTGTCTGTATTTTTATCTATCCTTCTATCTCTCTATCTTTCAATCTATCTATCTAACTATCTATCTATCTGTCTATTTGACTATTTGTCTATTTATCTATATGTCTATCTATCTATCTGTTTATTTGTTTATTTGTCAATCTATCTATTTGTTTATCTATCTAATAGCTATCTATCTATCTGTCTATATAATTATGTATCTATCTATTTGTATATCTGAGTATCTATCTATTTGTCTATCTATCTATCTATCAGTCTATTTATCTATCTTTTTATCTATCTACTATCTATCAATCTATCTATTTATCTTATTATTTCTTTATATTTTCTTGACTATCTTTCATTTAGTTTTTTGTGTGTCTATCTGTCTTTTTGCCTGACAATTTGTATGCTTGACTACCTGTGTTCCTAACCATTTGTCTGCCTAACTTTTTGTATACCTGACTATCTATCTGTCTATTTGCCTATCTATCTATTTGTTTGTCTATTTGTTTGTCAACATTTCTGTGTTTTATTCCATTTGTCTGTCTATTTATTAGTCTTTTTTTAATCTATCTATTTGTATTCAATATGTTAGCCTATTAATTTGTCAGTCTATTAGTCTACCAGTCTGCAATTCTATTAGTATGTCAGTCTATAACTCATTCAATCAGTTAGTCAGTGAGTTAGTTATTCAGACTATCTATATGTCTATCTATCTATTTATCTATATGTTTATTCATCTATCTGTCTATCTTTCTATCTATATATCTTTCTTTCTATCTCTCTATCTATATGTATCTTTATCTCACTAGCTCTCTATTTCTATATCTCTCTATCTCTTTCTCTATCTATCTCTCTATATCTCTATCTCTCTATCTTTGTAACTCAATATCTCTCTAACTTTCAATTACTCTATCTCTTTCTATCCTTATCTATATATTTCTTTTTGTTTCTATGTCTTTCTATCTCTCAATCTCTTTTTCTATCTTTCTATCTATGTACTATCTCTCTATCTCTCTATCTTCCTTTATATCTCTCAATCTCTAAATCTCAATATATCTTTCTCTCTATATCTTTATCTATCTATCTCTTTATCTCACTATCTCTCATTCTCTTTACCTAACTACCTACCTACCTAGCTTGTTATCTATCGATCTATCTATCTATCTACCTTCCTATCTATCTATTTATCTCAATGTCTCTCTGTTTATCTATATTTCTCACTATCTGTCTCTCAATCTGTTTCTCTGCCTCTATATCTAAATTTATGTCTATTTGACTATCTCTCTATCTCTCAGTCTAACTATCTAATAATCTATCTATCTATATGTCTATCTATTGATCTATTTATCTATTTTTCTGTCTATATATTTATCTATCTATCTTTATGTATGTATATCTATCTATCTATTTATCTATCTTACTATATACCTATGTGTCAATCAATCAATCTATTTATCTATCTATTTATCTATCGATCTATCTTTATATCTGTCTATTATCTATCTATTTATCTATCTATCCATCTCTCTATCTATCAATCTTTCTATCTATTTATCTATCTTTCTCTCTATATCTTATTGACTATTTTTGTATCTATCTATCTATCAATATGTTTATCTATATATCTATTTTATCTATCTATCTATCTGTCTGTCTAATTATCTAATTATCTATTTGTCTATCTATCTAATTGCCTTTCTACATTTTTGTCTATTTATCTATCTGTCTATTTGTCTATCTTTTAATATGTCTATATGTCTTTTTCCTATCTATATGTCTATCTATCTATCTATCTTTAAATCTATTTATCTATCTATATGTCTATTTGTCTATGTGTTTATGTGTCTATAATCAATATATCTATTTATTTATCTATAAATCTCTATTTTTTTGTATATATCTATCTGTCTCTTGGTTAATTAATCTATCTATCTATCTATTGGACTATTTTTTTTAATTTATCTATTTATTTATCTTTCTATATGTCTATATGTATATATGTCATCTGTATATCAATTTAGCTATCTATATGTCAATCTGTTTATCTATCTATATGTCTATCTATATAACAATATTTCTTTCTATATATCTATTTGTATATCTAACTATTTGTATATTTGTCTATTAGTCTATCTATATATCTATATATTTTTGTTTATCTATATATCTTTCTATTAGTCTATGTATGTACTTGTATATATGTTTATCTACCTGTCTATCTAACTATTTATCAATCTATGTGAATTTCTAGCTATTTGTCTATCTACTATTTGACTATCTGTCAATCTATTTATCTATCAATTGTTTATCTACCTTTTTGTCCATCTATTTTTCTATTTATCTATCTATCTATATATCTATCTATATATCTATATATCTATCTATCTATTTATCTATCTCTCTGTCTATTTATATATATCTATATATCTAATTATTCATCTAAATATGTATTTGTGTATCTATTTATCTTTTTATTTGTCTATCTATCTATTTATTTTTGTGTATATCTTCATATTTATCTATCTATGTATCTATCAATCTATCATTCTATAAATATATGTCTCTATATATCTATCTATCTATTTATCCATCTAACTATATAACTATATCTGTCTATTTATTTGTCAATCTGCTTATTTTCCTAAATACCTATTTGTCTATCATTCTATATTTTTATCTTCCTAATTATCTATACGTAAATCTATCTATCTATATGTATATTTATATATATATATATATATATATATATATATATATATATATATATATATATATCTATTAGTCAATCTCTTTATCTTGTAATCTATCTATTTGTCTATTTATCTATCTTTTTATCAGTTTATCTATCTATCTGTCTATGTCTCTATATATATACATATCTATTTTTCTATCTATCTATCTATCTTTCTGTCTATTTGTGTATCTACTAGTCTCTCAGTTTATCTTTCTTTCTGTCTGTCTATGTCTATATATCAGTTTATCTATCTTTCTGTCTATTTATCTATCTATTAGTTTGTCAGTTTGTTATTCTCTCAGTCTATCAGTCAATCTATATATATTTCTTTCTATCTTTCTGTTTGTCTATCTATCAATCAATCTATCTCTCTATCTCTCTATCTTTCTAACTATCTATCTCTATATAACTTTTTTTCTTTATCTATCAATCTCTTTATCTTTCTATTTCTCTATCTCTCTATGTTACTATATCTCTATCTCTCTATGTATTTATCTCTATATCTTTATTTCTCTATCTCTCTTTTCCTCTATCTCTATAAATCTATCTCCCTTTCTTTCTTTTTTCCACTTCTCTTTCCATCTACCTCTCTATCTCTTTCTCTCTACTTGCTTACCTGCCTACCTACATACATACCTGCCAAGCTATCTATCTATTTATTTATTTGTCAACCTATCTATTTGTCAATTTGTCTATCTAACTATTTGTCGATGTGTCAATAAGTCTCTTTTTCTCTTTGTCTATCTGTTTGTCTCTTATATGTATTCCTATCTATCTCTTTATCTCTACATCTTCAAATCTCTTTATATGTCTATCTGACTATTTATTGATCAATCTATATGTCTATCTGACTATCTATCAAATATATGTCTATCTATCTATCTGTTTATCTGTTTATCTATCTATCTATATGTCTATCCATCTATATGTCTATCTGTCTATCTATTTATCTATCTTTCTATCTTTCTTTCTTTCTATTTTTATTTCTATCTATCTATCTATCTATATATCTATTTATCAACCTCTATATCTGTCTATATATCTGTTTGTCTAAATGTCTATTTGTCTATTTATTGATATGTCTATCTGCAGATCTATCTTTCTATCTATTTATCTATCTAGTTGTCAATCTGTCTATCTATCTGTCTTTCTACATGTCTAACTGTCTATATGTATAATTTTTTGACTATCTATTTATCTACTTGTCTAACTGTATATCTATCTAATTTTCTATCTATCTATAAATTTATATTTTATCTATTTATCTATGTCTAAGTGTCTAGCAATCAAGCTATGTATTTGTATATTAGTCTAACTCTATATTTGTCTATATATATGTGCCTATATGTCTACCTATCTATCTATCTATTTATCTATCTGTCTATTTATATATTTATTTATTTGTTAATCTTTTTATCTATCTAAATGTCTATCTATCTATATGTCTTTTTTTGGAAAGTTTGTTTTATTAATAAAAAGCCCTCTCTTTTGGTGGGGGAATACTATTTTTACAATCTATAACTACCCTTATCCCTTTTACACCCTTGAGTAAAATAAAATAAACAAGAGAAAATGCATTATGCTTGAAGTGACTCTTCTTTTCCTTTCTCTAAATTCACCCCTTTACTTTGATTATGTGTTTATACTACTTTAAGCCTTGCCTACTTTGTCTTTTATCTCTCTTTCCCTTGTACTTTTTAGCTTGCTCCCTTCACATCACCATCCTTATAACTACTGCCATCTTGCCTTAATTGAAATTTTGCCAGCCTTTTTTCTATTTTAATCATATTCCTCCTATCCTAATTATGCTTTTGACCTGCACATCAAGCATACAAAACCAAGGACACAATTGATAGAATATATCTACTTTCTGACCAGCATGTGCTTCTTCCTTGCAAGCTGTTTGATCACCATCATATAGCATGCCAAACTTTCTGCCTAGTATTGTACAGCCCCTACACTTCAAGCAACCATAGCAGAATATGTATTGACTAAATCCACCATTAATCCCTTTTACATCCATAATGAGATAAATAAAACAAGCATATTCTGCTTGTAGTGAATCTTCTTGTGTTTGGCATATCATCCTAGATTTAGTGCATTTTCACCAAGCTTCCTTTGCCTTTGATTGTATCCAATATTTATAAACCATGGTAGCTTCAACACTCCTCTCCTCGCACCAAGCTCTCTTTCCATCGACAGCTAGCTAAGATAACCAACAAACAAACTTCCCAAGACATGGCATTACATAATCTAATTACCTTTTAAACCCACTTGGAGCCAGGATGCTATCATTTAGACTAGTGAAGCCTAGTCCTGCCTCTTCTTTTGGAAAGCATAAATCCCTCCATTTTTTCCTAATTAGATTTGCATCCTGCCTCTTCCTAATTTATTCAATTTATTCAATTTAGATTAGAATGCATATGGAATATTTATAAGCCATGTCATTTATTCCTAATTTTTGATTTTTTATTTTTACCAATGTGTTAAAAAATTTCGTATTTTTATCTCCGTCTTTTAGCCATTTTATTTTAGCCCTTTGTTTCCAAAAGACTTCTTCCATATGCATTCTGAGTCTCGATTCGGCTTTTGCTTTGCTAAGCTCCATTATAGATGGGTCATCTTGTTTAACTTCATATTCTACCTCTAAGGCTATTGCTTTCTCCTCAGCTTCCTGTATTTTTGAAACAATATTACCAAATACCTTTTTATTCCATTTATTGAGACCTTGGTGTAGTGCACGTAGTTTTTGTCCTAATATCTACATGGGGTTACCCAAAGCTGGCTTTTCCCATGAATCTCTCACTACGGCCTCGAAATCCTTGTGCATACCCCACATGTTTTGGAAAATAAACCTTTTCTGGTTTATTTTCTTTTTTTGTAGTGTAATCAATAACGAGCTATGATCTAAGCTGGTTCTGCTTAAATGCTGGACCTTTATTTCACCCATCTTATCTAGCCATTGAGTATTAACTAGCACCCAATCCAGTCTCGACCAGATCGCTCCTCTTTTCCTCTAGTCATTACACAATGTGAAATTTGGTCCTAGATACTTTATCTCCATTAATTTTTCACCGGCAATAGCCTCGTTAAATTGCGATATAGCTATCGGGTTGGGAGGCCTACAACCTTTTTTCTTGGTAGTATTTCTGATCACATTGAAATCTCCTCCTATGATCCATGGGGATTTTCTGGCTGCTAATGAATTCATCTCGTGCCAAAGCATTTTTTAATATCCCTCCCATTACTTGCATATACTACCGAATAAATAGTTTCCGAGTGTTTTCCTATTTTAAAGTTGGTAATTTTGAACATTTTCTACTATTATTTCTATGTCCATAGAGTTGTTTCACATAGCCCATATCTTACCATTTTGATTTGAAAATGCCTTATGTAGAACAATCTTCGTCTTATAATTCTTTATCTGATTTTTATCTAGCATTGGTTCAGCCAATGCAACTATTTTAATTGTATGGATTTTAATTAAATTCCTAATTCTATTAAACATATGAGTGTTCGCTACTCCTTTTATATTCCAAAATAGACTATTCATTTTAAGTGTATTTCGTTTGGGCTCTTGTTATATGCATTTTGACTCGCATTTCAGATTTATATGTTTTTTCTTATTTCTTAAAGCCTTGCTTGAGCTCAGTGGGGCTTATTCTATTCTCTTTGGAATATATTTCTTTAAACTTATTTCTAGTTACCTAATTTCTTCCAAGGCTTTTTCTATGCTTTTTGGTGCATATCTAATTGAGTGGTTATTCAGCCCTATGTCGTCAAATGGAGCTTTATGTGCCAACATGGAATCTTCTTTGGTACTGCTGGACAATGGCCAGCTTTTCGCCTCCACTTCTTCTTCCAATAGCAAATCATCTTATGCGCAGTTGAATTGTTCTATGCTTTTGTGTGATAATTTTTCCTCTCCCCTCCCTCTAAGCTCCACCTTCCTCCCTCCTCTTTCTATCATTTCAAACTCCTTAGGAGTTTCCTCTAGCCATTTTCTAATCTCCTCTCTCTTGTCCTTGTTTAGGATTCCCTCCTCTATCCTCCCCTCTTCTCCCTCTAGTCCCCCCCCTTTCACTATTCTCATGTTCCTCTTATCTAACTTCTACCCTTCCCACCTCTATTGTTTCTCTCTCATGCCCCCCCCTCTCTTCTTCTCTCCTACCCCCCTATTTTCTTCTCCCTCCTTTGCTCCTTTCTTACCCAGTCCATACCCTCTTTTTTCTCTCTATCAGCCACCATGCATTCCTCTTTTAGGTGCCCCAATTTGAGACAGTTTAAGCAGTAAGAGGTAGAGGTGTCAACCGAGCAGGGCCGGGCCGGCACTAGGGACGGCACGGTCCGGCGGTGCCTGGGCTGGAAAAAAATCCCGTGCACTGGTAAGGCACGAGCCGTGCCTGACCCGGCACGGCACACCGGCACGGGTTCGTCCCGTGTCCCCCTCGCTTCGCCCCTCTGGCAAAAAAGACCGTAGGTTGGGTCTGATTGGACTCGACCCGCGGTCCCCCGAGCCAACCCAATTCCATGCCCCCCCCCCAACGAGCAAAAAAAAATGTAAAATTTCAACCGTTGGATATCGCCTCCAACTGCTAGGGGGCAGAATCCAATAGCCCTCATGATTCTACCCCCTAAAAAATTAAAAAAAAACAAAAAAAACATCAAAAAAATGACTTTTTTTTTAAAAAAAAATATTTTCTTTAATCTATAAATTCCACCCCCCCTTTCTATAATATTTATGTTTTTCATAAACATTTTTTCTTTCAAATCTCACATTTTCTCTCTTAAAAATCTTGCTCATATCTCTCGGGACTAGTGATTTCAGCATTCGGCTTGGATTTTCGGGAATCTTAACTTGAGTTTTAAATTTTGAGCTTGACTGTGGTGCATCGTGCACGTGATCGACCTCAATGCTTTTACCGGGTAATTTATTTTAAGTTTTTTTTACTTTCTCTCTTTATCTCTCTCGCTCTCTTTCTCTAGTTTCTCTCTCTATACTAAAAATAAATAATATTAAAATCAGTCATCTAGTCTCTAATTAACTATTCTGACTAACTAAAATCCTAAAAAATGATAAATACAAATGAAACATATTTAAATTTAGAAAATGAAAATATTACACAGAGATCTGAGGCTACTGAAACTTTGGTTTCTCTAGTCGTCTCAACCCAAACTTCTAAAAAATAAAAAACTTGGAGGACTTCTGTAGTTTGGACTCATTTTAATATAATAAAACAAAGAAAATTGTTAGGGGTGATGAAGAAGAAATGACACAGTGCAAATATTGTATGAGACTTTTAATATGTAAGAGTACTTTTGGGACTGGGCACCTTAAGAGCCATGCCGAATTATGCACCAAAAAATATGGTCCATTAGATCCTAGGCAAACCCAACTTGGCACTGTATTTTTTGAGACTGGATCGAGTCAAGTCTCAAACTTTACTCCCTTCATATACTCTAGTGAGTTGGGTAGAGATGGCATGGCCAGACTTATCACATTGATAGGTCTTCCAATCAGATTTTTAGAAGATCCAAGGGTAGTGCACATCATGTAGACATATTTTTAGCCTGCTTATCGTAGGATTCCTAGATCCACATCTAGGAATGACATAATAAAATTGTATAAGTTAGAAAAATAAAAAATAATTAATGAATTTATGGCATATAGTGGAGTGGTGTCCGTGATGTCCGATATTTGAGTCACGATGAATCATCTTATGCATGTCTCACTAGCCACTATGTAGATTCTAACTGGACTATGAATAAAAAAATTTTAGGATTCTCTAAGATTCTTCATCCTCATGATGGCACGGTCATTTTTGAGTGTATGATGAAAATATTTAGAAAATATAAAATTCAAAATACAATTTTTAGTGTCACATTCGATAACGCATCTAATAATGGAGTAGCGATTAACATATTTGTTAGGAATATAAGAGACGGACCATAAGGAAAGATTTTTCATGCCAGATGCATGTGTCACGTGATTAACGTGATTGTTCCAGTGGGTATGAAGGTGTGTTCCACCGCGTTGGATAATATACGTAATGCACTAAAATATATTCGCACTCCTCGTAGATAACAAGAGTTTGGTAGTATCTATTTGTCTTCGAATCTTAAGAAGAAGAT
The DNA here is from genome assembly GCA_029783825.1 of Sapria himalayana. NCBI lineage: Eukaryota > Viridiplantae > Streptophyta > Magnoliopsida > Malpighiales > Rafflesiaceae > Sapria > Sapria himalayana. Next base: position 177,296 of record JAREIK010003775.1, read on the forward strand.
TCCAATCGGATGTGAGACATCGTTGGAATTACATGTACCTGATGTTGGAATCATGTTTTGGATATGAACATGTGATATCTGACTATGTCAATAGTAAGAGTGACGAACTTAGTATTGATGACACTGACTGGGCTTCAGGAATTTCATTTATGAAATTCCTAAAGATTTTTTATGACATGACGAACATGTGTTTGTCGGTTTATATGCCCATGACTTGCATTGCACTCCGGTGCATATGCAATATTAGTAGCATGTTTTAGGAAGTATCGAGCTGACCCGACACTTAGACATATGGTTGTAGAGATGGAAACCAAGTACTTAAAGTACTGGTCAACCGTTCCATCTCTTTATTGCCTCGCTGCATGCATGGATCCTAGGGTTAAGGTGGAAGGGGTAGAAAATACCGTGACTTACATTTCCTCGTGCATAAACCTAGAAGAGCCACCTGAAGGGTTCATCCACGAGAAGTTGACTGACCTGTTCACATACTACGATACTGGGTATGGTGGTGGTGGTAGTGAGATTGTGATTACGGACATGGATACCTTGTTCGGAGATGACGATATTTCCATTCAGCTAGCGAGGGGGAAACGTAGGGGTGGACCATCACATAGGAGCAAGCTTTCTCGCTACTTAGATACCGATTACTGCTCAATCCTATCACATTCTGATACTAAGAATCTTGATATATTACTGTGGTGGAAATCATATGAGTCCATCTTTCCCGTGCTATCTAGGATGGCATGGGATCTACTCACTCCTCCAGTGTCGAGCGTAGCATCGGAGTTTGTTTTTTCTGTTGTAGTGAACGTGATTTCAGATAGGAGATCGAGATTATGTCCGGATATTGTTGAGGCCTTGGCTTGTTTGAAGGATTGGGAGGATTCGAGGTTTAGCATCCATGACCGTGTTGGAGCTGGGACTGGGACTAGGACTACAGCCGCATCCACTACGATAGTAGAGGAGTTGATTGCTAATGATGATGATGCATATGATACTGATCTTGATGTTGTGACTGATGATGCTCATGATATGCTGATTGATAATTGATGATGATCTACTATTTTTTGATTTCGATGTTTTGTTTTTTATTGATTGTATGTTTTATTTATACGTTACGTTGAAATTTTAATTTGTTTGGTTTGGACCTTCGGTATCTAATGACTGATTGGTCATTTTTCATTTGGTTTGTTTATGTTTTTTTACTTTTTAATTTTTTTTAACATAATTTATTGATTTATTTTTTTTTGTTTTAATTTTTCATTTAAAAATTTATAACTCTTTTATATAATTCTAATAAATTTTAAACTAATTTTATATAACATTATAAAAATAATTTTAACTTTGTAATTTTAATAAATTTTAACAATTTTCATATTATAAATATATAATATTATACATTATCTATAATTTTATATATAATTTAATAATTTATATAATTAAAATAAAAATTAAAACAATAAATTATAAAAAAAAAAATTTACCTGGCCCGTATGGCCTGGTTTGGCCCGTACGGCTAGGCCCTGCCCGAGCGGGCCGGCCACGGCTTTTTTTAACCGTGTACGGCCAGGCACAAAAGCATGCCCGTGCTAAAAAAAATGGGCGGGCCGGCCCAGCCCGGCCCATTTGCCACCTCTAGTAAGAGGGGGAGGATTCTGGAGTTATTTTCTGCCAAAATCCATGGTTTAGGTCTTTTCCTACCCATATTTTACTCGGTAGAGGTACCTTGCAATTTACCTCAATGAGGATTTGGGCCAAACTAGGTCTTGTCATGTAGGCAATGGCTTCGTCAATAAGCCACGGCTTATCTAGACAGAGGGCTATGGACTGCAGAAAATGTTTGCTAAAAAGATGAATGGGGAGTCGTGGGAGTGAGAACCATACCAGAGCTTGAGCATGTTCTACAGCTGGGGAAATCAGGCGACCACTTAAGTATTCACATGGGGTATCCAGTAACTGTCCACTACCCTCGCACCCATAGCCTTAGGAAGTCGTCTTCCTCCTTGAGTTGGAAGAGCACATGTTTCCCGTCGTATATAGCAATCTTCACAACTTGTTTTAGCTTTAACGCCATGATAAATGCATAAATTTCCTCGTAGCTCGGCTTGCCATGGGAGACCTTCCCGATTAATGTAAGCTTGAATGGTTCGGCAAGATTCAAAAACTCGTTATCTGTAAGCAGCACTACCATGGCTGAATCTTTAGTGACAAATGTCGGAAATAGGAGCTCAGTCTCCTTGTTAATGGAAATAAATGATTTTTTGTTGAATAATCAATTTGAATTATCCATTTTTTCTTGAGTTGAGCTCAAATCGCACCACAATGGCAGATTCTCAGGATAACCTTCCAATCGAGATTTAGATATGTGTGTGTGTGTGTGTGTCTATCTATATGTATATTTGTGTTTCGGTCTCTCTTTCTATATGTCTATCTATATATATGTCTATCTATCTATATATCTATCTATATAAATGAGTAGCATTCTATCTTTATATCTATCTATATGTTTATCTATCTATTAGTCTATTTGACTAGATGTATATTATTTTCTATCTATCTATTTATCTTTCTTTCTATTTCTCTATCTATCTTTTTCTATATATGTTTATCTACTTATCTATCTATCTATCATGTATCTATCTGTCTATCTAATTTTCTTTCTATCTATTTTTCTATCTATCTATTTTTCTATCTATCTATTTTTCTATCTATCTATCTATTTTGTCTATCTATCTATTTGTCTATCTGTCAATCTGTCTATATGTATATCTATTTATCTATCTTTTTGTTTGTCTATCAATCAATCAATCAATCAGTTTTTAGTCTATTAGTTTGTCAGTCTGTTATTCTATTAGTTTGTTGGTCTATCTACCTACCTATTTGTCTTTTTATCTATTAATTTTTATGTCTATCTATTAGTATATTTATCTTTATTTATATCCCTTTATATCTTTATATCTTTATCTATCTAACAATATATCGATATATTTCTTTATTTCTCTATCTCTCTATCTTTTTTTCTCACTATCTCTCTACCTCTCTACCTCTATACCTCTATCTTTCTATATCACTATCTTTCTAACTAATTACCTACATACCGAGCTACCAACATACTTATCTATCTGTCAATCTATATATTTGTGTACTTGTATATATGTTTAACTATCTATATATGTATCTCTCTATCTATCTATTAGTCTCTCTATCCCTCTTTGTGTCTCTCTATATGTCTCTCTGTCTCTTCGCAAGTATTTTTGTCAATCTCTCTCTTTCTCTCTATCTCTCTATCTATCTATCTAACTATCTATCTTTCTATTTATCTGTTAATATAACTTTCTATATTTCTATCTATTTATCTATCTATTGGTTTGTCTATCCGTCCATCTATCTCTATGCCTATCTGTATATCTATCTATATGTCTTTCTTTTTATCTATCTATCTCTCTATCTATCTATATATCTAACTATCTATTTATCTCTCTATCTATGTTCTAGATATCTATCTATTTATCTATATGTCTATTTATCTATCTGTATATCTATATATATTTAAATCAATCTATTTGTCTACCTGTCTATCTATCTATATATATATCTATCTATCTATATGTCTATCTATCTATTTATATGTCTATCTATCTAACTATTTATATATTTATATGTCTTTCTATCTATTTATCTATCTATTTATTTGTCTAATTGTCTATCTATTTGTCTATCGATCAATAAATCTATCTGACTGTCTGTCGAATATCCATATATCTATTTTTCTATCAATCAATCTATTTAATTGTCTATTAGTCAAACTCTATATATATATATATATATATCTCTCTCTATATATATATATATCTATATATATCTTCCAATCTATCAATCTATCTATTGATCTATTTATCGATTTGTCTATCTTTCTATCTATCTATCTATCTTTCTATCTATATGTCTATTTCTATATCTCTTTATCTATCTAAATGTCTATCTGTATATCTATTAATCTATCTATATGTCTTTCTATATATGCATCTATATGTCTCTCTGTCAATATATCTATATGACTATTAGTCTTTCTATCTATATATTTTTGTCTATCTATCTATCTATCTATTAATCAATCTATCTATTTGTATATATGTTGATCTACCTACTTACATATTTATCTATCTATCTATGTGTCTATCTGGCTATCTGTCTCTATAATATTTTAGTATCTATCTATCTATTTGTCTGTCTCTATATTATTTGAGTATCTATCTATCTATATAATTGTTTATCTATTTATATGCCTATCTATCTATCTATCTAACTAATTATATGTCTATCTGTCTATATGTCTATTTATTTATCCATCTATATCTGTATTTAGCTATTTGTTTATCTATCTATTATTTATTTTTTTCTATCTTTCCATCTGTCATTTTGTTTATATTCCTATGTGTCTATATTTCTAAGTATCTATCTATGTATCTATCAATCTATTAAACAATAAATCTATGCATCTGTATATATATATATATATATCTATCTATCAATCTATTTAACTCTAACTATATATCTACATATCTATCTAACTATCTTTTTGTGTTTCTGTCCATTAGTCTATATTTCTCTATCTTTATATCTATCTCTCTGTCAAACTATCTATATGTATGTCTATTTGTCTATTAATCTATATGTCTATTTGTTTATCTATCTATATGTCTTTCAATATATCTATCTATCTAGTAATCAATCTATCATTCGATCTCTCTATGTTTTTATCTGTCTATATTTCATTATGGATATCAACCTATCGGTGTATATTTCTATCATTATATATGTCTATATGTCTATTTATATATTTGTCAATTTGTTATCGATGTATCTATTTTATCTATCTAGCTTTCTTTCTTTCTATATGTTTATCTATATATTAATCTATCAATATATCAATCAATCAATCTATCTATCTATATATCAATCAATATTTCTATCTATCTATCTATATAAATGTCTATCTATCTATATGTCTATATGTCTATATGTATATATGTCTATATGTTTACCTATCTAAATGTCTATGTTTCTATTTGTCATTCTATAAATCTATGAATTTGTCTAACTATCTAACTTTGTAATTATCTATCTATCTAATTATATTTCTATAGTCTTGATATCTAATAGTCTATTAGTCTATCTATCTATATATTTGTCTATCTATCTATCTATCTATTTATCTATTTGTTTATCTATTTTTTATATATCTATAAATATGACTATTTGTCTATCTATCTACCTATGTATCTATTTATCTATCTCTCTATTTATCTTTCTTTTAATCTATCTTTTTATCTATCTATTTGTTTATCTCTATATGCCTATCTGATTATTTGTCTATCTGTCTTTCTATCTATTAGTCTATCTTTCTAAATCTGTATTTGTGTATTTTTATATCTTTCTAACTATTTATCTTTCTCTCTATATATCTATGTATCTATATATCTATATATTATCTATATGTCTATTTGTCAATTCGTCTATTTTTTATTTATCTATCTATTTATCTATCTATATATCTATCTATTTGTCTATCTATCTATATATCTATGTATCTATTTATCTGTCTATCTATTTATCTATCTTTATGATTATGTGTCTATCAAGCAATTTGTCTATCTGAATTTTTTATTTGTCTAACTATCTATTTATCTATCTATCTAATGTATATATATTTATCGATCTATCTAATAATTTGTTTATTTGTCTATTTGTCTATCTATCTATCTATGTATCAATCTATTTTCTTATCTACTTTTCTTTCCATATATTTATCTATCTATTTATCTATCTATCTATATATCATTGTGTTACTTTATCTATTTTTCTATATGTCTATTTATCTATCTGTAATTCAATCTATCCATCAATCTATCTAACTATCTAACAAACTCTAACTATTTAACTATTTATCTTCTATTTGTATATCTGTCTAACTATCTAACTATCTTTCTATCTATTAATATATCAGTCTATATCTATTTATGTATCCATCAAACTATTTATATATTTATCAGTCTATCTGTCTATTTATTAATTTGTTTATTTGTTTATCTATCTTTCTATCTATCTGACTATATAACTATCAATCTAACTTTAAATCTCTCTATCTAACTATATGTCAATATACTTATATCCATATCTGTCTATTTATGTAAATGTCCATATATCTATCTTTCATTTTATCAATCAATCAATATGATCTTTCTATCTGTCTATCTCACTATCAATCTATTTTAATATCTGTCCATTTGATTATTTGTCTATCTATCAAACAATCTCTCTCACTATATATCTATCTATATCTCTAAATGTCTAACAATCCAATATAAATATCTATTTATCTATTTATATAACTATGTTTCTATGAGTCTATATGTCTATCTATCTATCTGTCTCTCTTTCTCTATCTTTATATATCTAACTATCATTTGTCTAAATGTTTAATAGTCTCTTTATATATCTATCTATCTGTCTATCTATTTATCTATACGTTTATCTTTATAGCTATCTATATATCTATCTAAATTTCTATATATCTATATAAATTTCTATCTATATATCTATCTATATATGTGTCTATCCCTCTATTAATATATTTTTATTTCTATCTATTTGTCTATCTATTTATCTATCTATTTATCTTTCACTATATATCTATATCTATAAATATCTATCTATCTATATTTATATCTATCTATCTTTCTGTCTATCTCTCTAACTATCTGTCTATCTGTCTATTAGACTATTATTCAACCAATCTATTAGTTTATCTACCGATCAATTTATGTATGTATCTATCTATCTGTCTATCTATCTGTCTTTCTATATATCTATCGATCTATCAATATGTTTGTCTCTCTATTTGTCTATGTGTTTAATTATCTATATTTATATCTATTTTATGTATAAATATCTATGTATATCTATTAAACTATCTAAATATCTATTTTCAATTTGTTTATCTCTTAACTATCTAACTATATTTCTATATATAAGTCTATTAGTCAATGTTTCTTTCTATCTATGTATATGTCTATCTATCTATTTTTCAATCTATCTTTTTATCTATCTATCTATATGTCTTTCTCTCTATCTATGTATCTGCCTATCTATCTATCTATCTATCTGGCTATCATTCTAAATGTTTATATATCAATCTATCTGTCTATTTGTTTATGAGTCTATCAATCTATCTCTCTATATGTCTATCAAACTATATATATATCTATCTATTTGTCTAACTATCTAATCGTTCTCTCTATCTATCAATCTATCTGACTACTAATCTATCAATGTGTCTATCTGTCTATCTATCTATTTGTCTATCTATCTCACTATATAACTATCTAACTATCTATTTGTCTATGTGTCTAACTAACTAACTATCTTTATATCTATAAGTCTATTTAGTCTATTAGTCTATTTATCTATATGTCTATCTATTTATCTATCTATTTATTTATTTATTTCAATATCTCTTTATCTATCTATATTTTATCTATCAATCTATATATCTTTTTATTAATCAATTATTTATTTGCCTATATGTCATCTTTTTAATTATCTATCTATCTTTCTATTTTAGTATCTGTCTATCTATCTATCTGTTTTTCAATCTATCTATCTCCCTATTTGTCCATCAGACTATTTATCTATTTGTTAATCTATATATGTATCTTTCTATATGTCTATATGTCTATATGTCTAGACTAATTATCTATTTATCTATTTTTCTATTTTTTTAAATGTATATCTTTCTATTTGTGTAACTATCTATAATTTATAATTCTATTTGTATATCTGTCTATCTATCTATCTTTCTATCTATCTGTTTATATATATATATCTATCTATCTATCTATTTGCCTATATGCTTATCTATCTATCTGTCTGTTTGACTATCTGTCTATATGTCTAACTATTTATATGTCTATTTATCTATCTATCTATATTTCTATCTATTCATCTATCTATCTATCTAACTTTCTATCTATCGATCTATCTATCTATCTATATGTTTATCAATCTATTTCTCTATTTGTTTATCTTTCTGTCTAAATGTTTATATGTCTATATATTTATTTATCTAACTATCAACTATATATTTTTATTTATATAATATCTATCTAACTAACTTACTGTATTTATGTCAATTAGTCTATTAGTCAATCGATCTATCTATCTATCTATATATTTATCTATTTATTTATCTATCTATGAATCTATGTATCTATCTATTTTTTTATATGTCTATATATCTATCTTTTTATCTATCTATTTATCTATCTATCTATCAATTTTTCAATTTCTATATATCTTCATTTATATATATATATATATATATATATATATATCTATATATTTGTCTGTCTATCTATCTTTCTATTTACTTATCAATATCTCTATCTTTCTATCTATTTGTCTTTCAGTCTAACTATCTAACTTTATAACTATCTATATGTCTATATGTCTATATGTCTATGAGTCTAACTATTTTACTAGCTTTCTATCTATTAGTCTTTTGATCTATTTATCTATCTATCTATTTGTCTATCTATCGAATTATCTAACTTTCTAACTATATATATGTCTATATGTCTAACTATCTAACTAGCATTCTAACTATCAGTCTTTTGTTCTATCTATTTATCTGTTTATCAATCTATCAATTTATTTAATTGTCTATCTATTTATTGTCTATCTATTTATTGTCTATCTTTCTATCTATTTCTGTGTCTATCTAACTATAAATCAATCCATCTATTTGTCTATATTTCTTTATGTTTATCTTTTTATGTGGCTACAATAAATAAATCTTTATCTTTATTTATCTTTCTGTATATATGTCGATCTATCTTTATGTTTATATGTCTATATGTGTATTTATCTAGTTTTTTTCTGCAAATCTATATATATCTATCTATCTTTTTATCAATCAATCAATCATTCATTCTATATATTTATCTTTATATTTTTAGTCTATCTATATGTCAATCTATATATTTGTCTATATTCCAATTAGTCTATGTTTTTATCTATATATTAATTTTTCTATCAATATGTTTATCTTTTTATCAATATATATATCTATTTATCTTTAAATCTAACTATCTATTTATTTATCTATCTATATATCTACATATCACTCTATCTGCCTATCTATCTATATATCACTCTATCTGCCTATCTATCCATCATTCTATCTAGCTATCTTTCTAAGTGTCTATTCATATATCTATCTATCTACATATTTGTTTAACAATCTTTTTGCATACCAAAATATCTTGTTAATTGTTTGTCTATCTATCTATATGTCTATCTATCTATAAGTCAATCTATTTATCTGTCTATCTATCCATCTATCTAACTTTTTATTAATCAATCTTTCTAACAGTCTTTCTATAATTATTTGTCGAGCTGCATATGTATCTAACTATCTCTCTACCTAATAGTCTAGTAATCTATCTTCTATATGTGTATATTTATCTATCTATCTATCTATTTATATATTTTTTAAAATTATCAATCTCTATATATATATATATATATATTCATCTATCTGTCTGTATGTCCATCTATTTGTCAATCTTTCTAACTATATATCAATATATATATCTACATAACAACATATCTATCTATTTATCTATTATTGTTTCTGTGTATTTATCTATCTTCCTATTTATCTATCTAATTATCAGTCAATTTGTCTATCTGTCTATCTATAAGTCTATATGTCTATGAATTTATTTATCTATCTATTTATTTCTTATCTATATATCTGTTTATTTTTCTAAATTCCTACATTTTAATCTATCTATTTGTGTAACTATCTATTTATTTGTGTAGCTATATATCTTTTTATTTTTTTATCTATATGACTATCTAACTGTCTTTCTATATATTAGGCTATTAGTTAATCTATCTATCTATATATCTATATATCTATATATCTTTATATCTTTATATGTATTAGTCTATTTATCTGTTAATCTATCTATCTGTCTATCTGTGTATCTGTCTATCTATCTATCTATCTATCTCTATTTCCTATCTTTGTCTTTCTATCAATCTAAATATCTTTCTATCAATCTATATGACAATATGTTTATTGGTTTACATGTCAATATGTCAATATCTCTATATGTCTATCTATCTATCTAACTTTTTATTTAGCTAACTATCTATCTGTCTGTCTATCTATTTATCTATCTTTCTATTTATCTATTATTGGCCTAACTATCTATTTTAATATCGGTGTATTTGTCTACTTATCTATAAGCCTGCCTATCTATCTATTTCTCTATTTGTCTTTCTATCTTTCTTTATTTCTATCTATCTATCTCTCTATTTTTTTAGACTATCTATTTATCTATCTGTCTATATATCTATTTATCTTTCTATTGATTTGTCTATTTATCTATCGATATATTTATTTGTATATCTATTTATCTCACTATCTGTCTTTCTATCTATTTGTCTATCTACCTTTTTGTTTATCTATCTATCTATAAATGTAAATATAAATCAGTCAATCTATAATTCTATATATTTGTTTATCTATCTATCATACTATCTATCTATCTATTATTCTATCTTTCTATTTACCTTTTTTATATCTATTTATATTTTAATATATTTATCTATCTATCTCTCGCTCTATATATATATATCTATCTATATGTCTATTTATTAAGGTCTTTCTTTCTATTTGTCTATCTTTCTATATGTCTATCATCTATCGATCTATTGGCCTATCTATTTTTCTATCTATCATTCTATCTAACTATATGTCTATTTGTCAATTAGAATATCTCTTTGCCTTTCTATATGTTTATCTATGTAACTATATGTCAATATATATATATATATCAATCAATCTATCTATCTATATTTTAATCAATCTATCATCTATGTGCCTATCTATCTATCTATATATCTATTTATCTATATGTTTATATGTTAATCTATCTATCTTTCTATCTGTCTATCTGTCTATCAATCTATTAATCTAACTGTCTATCCCTCTACCTATCTAATTTTTTATCTATCTTTTCTATGTGACTATCTGTCAATCAATCTATATGTCTCTCTATATGTATAGAAGTCTATTTGACTACTAGTTTATCTATCAACTTATCAATCTATTTATTTGTATATCTATCGAACTATCTAATTGCCTAACTCTCTTGTTGTCTATTTATCTAACTATACAATTGACTTTATATTAATCACACTTCATATCTATTAGTATATCAATCTATCAATCATTCTATTTGACTATCTATCTATCTATTTTTCTATCTATCTATCTATCTATCTTTATATATATATATATATATATATATATATATATATATATATATTGGTGTTTATCTAACTATCTACATATCTGTCAATCTAGCAATATATCTATGTGACCATCAATCTATATATCAATTTGTCTTTCAAATTATATCCGTATCTGCCTATATGTCTATATGTATATTTATTTATATATATCTCACTTTATCTTTCTATCTACCAAATATCTATCTGCCTATATGCCTATCTATAGATCTACCTATTTTTCTATCTATTTTTATATCTACCGATCAAACAATCTATATATATATATTTTTTTTCTATCTATTTATCTATCTTTTTGTCTATATTTATATCTATCTATATATTTTTCAGTGTGTCTTTCTATATATATATATATATATGTATGTATGTATGTATGTATGTATCTATATTACTTTTTTTCTATCAATCGATCTTTTTATCTTTCTATGTATCTATCTATCTGTTTATCTTTCTATCTGTCTATATGTGTATTTTTATTTCTATATATATGGATATCTATCTTTCTCTCTCTCTTTCAATCTATTTGTTTATCTATCTATTTGTCTATTTGCCTATCTGTCTATATGTCTATTTATCTATTTGTCTATATATCTATCTATATATCTATCTTTTTATTTATCTGCCTATTTGTCTATATGTCTATATATTTAAATGCCTATCTTTCTATATGTCAAACTATCAATTTGTCTTTTATCTAATTATATATATATATTTATTTATTTATTTATATATCTATCTAGGTTTCTATATATCTATATATCATTGTATATGTCTATTTGTGCAACTATCTATCTATCTATCTTGTCTGTCTATCTATTTATTTGTATATCTATATATCTATTTATCTATCTTTTTCTCTATCTGCCAATCTATGTATAATATCTATTTATCTATCTATTTTTGTATATATCAATCTATCATTGTATAAATCTTGTATGTAAGTATGTATCTATCTGTCTATTTGTCTAACTATCTAAAATTTGTTTCAGTCTATAAGTCAGTCTTTATATCTTTTTATCTATATCTTTATCTCTCTATCAATCATTCAATCAATTAATCTGTCTATCTACATATCTATTTATCTATTTATCCTTCTAATAGTCAATCAATCTATCTGCCTTTGTATTTATCTATCTATAATTCTTTCTATCTTTCTGACAATCTCTCTATTAGTGTACTTGTCTATGTGTCTGTGTCTATCTGTCTATATGAATTTCTATCTATTTTTTTATCTATTTATTTATTTATCTATCTATTTATCTATCTGTCAAATAGTCTATGTATTTGTCTATATGCCAATCTGTAGTTTTATCTATCTATCTATATGTCTATCAATCTATCTTTCTACATATCTGTCTATCTATCTATCTATATATCTGTCTATTATTCTATCTATCTATGAGTCTATAAATCTATCAGTATACCAATCTATCTGTCTATATTTCTATCTAAATATCTGTCTATCTATCTATAGATTTATCTTTCAATCTCTAAATTTGTCTTTTTTATATCTTTTTATCTATTTATATGTCTATCTTTCTATCTATCTATTTGTGTATTATCTATCTTTCTATATATTTATCAATCTATCTTTATATCTATATAGGTATCTATCAATGTGTCAATCTATTTATCTATCGATTTATTGGTATATTTATCTATCTATGGGTCTATCTGTTTATTTGCTTATCCGTCTATTTGTCTATCAAATATATATCTTTCTATCAATCTGTAGTTTTATTTATCTATCTATATGTCTATCTATCTATCATTCTATATATCTGTCTATCTATCTATCTATATATCTGTCTATTATTCTATCTATCTATGAGTCTATAAATCTATTAGTATACCAATCTATCTGTCTATATTTCTATCTAAATATCTGTCTATCTATCTATAGATTTATCTTTCAATCTCTAAATTAGTCTTTTTTATATCTTTTTATCTATTTATATGTCTATCTTTCTATCTATCTATTTGTGTATTATCTATCTTTCTATATATTTATCAATCTATCTTTATATCTATATAGGTATCTATCAATGTGTCAATCTATTTATCTATCTATTTATATGTATATTTATCTATTTATGGGTCTATCTGTTTATTTGCTTATCCGTCTATTTGTCTATCAACTATATATCTTTCTATTAATCTGTATATCTATTTTTCTATATATATATATATATATATATGTCTATAAGCCTATATATCTCTCTATCTATATATCTAACTATCTATCTACATATCTATCTGTCTATCTAATGATCTTTCTACCTATTTGTCTATCTATCTATATATCTTCTTATCTATCTATTTATCTTTATGTTTACCTATCTATGTATATATCTATGTATCTATATATCTGTCTATCTATCTATCTATCTCCCTATCTATGTTTATATCTATCTATCAGTCTATCTATCTATCTATATATCTATTTTATTATCTATCTGTCTATCTATGTATCTATCAATCTGCATATTAGCCTATGTATATATCATCTATCAATCTATTTTGTTATCTATCTATTCCTCTAACTATTTTTCAAACTATCTATCTATCTGACCATCAATCGATCTAACTATCTACCTATCTATCTATATTTCCATTTGTCTATCTATCTATCTATACATATGTCTAACTATATAATGACTATCTATCTATCTTTCTATTTGTCTATCCATATATCTTTTTTGTCGATTTATCTTTCTATCTTTTTGTCTATCACTCTGTCTCTATCTATCTATATATTTATCTATCTTACTATATGTCAATCTATTTATTTTTCTATCTGTCTATATTTCAATTTGTTAAATTGTATATCTCTATATCTATCAATTTGTCCATCATTCAATATGTCTATATATCTATCTATATATAAGTCTATATGTCTATCTATCTATCTATCTATCTATATATAAGTCTATATGTCAATCTATCATTCTGGCTATCTATCTATTTGTTTATCTAACTATCTATTTTTCTATGTATATATCTATTAATCTATAAATCTATCTATATGTCTATCTATCTATCTATTTATCCATCTATTTATCTATTTATTTATTTATCTTTCATTATGTCTATCTATCTATTTACCTATCTACTTATCTACTTATACGTCTATCTATCTATCTATTTGTGTATATATCTATCTATCTATCTATTTATCTATTTATCTATTAATCTATCTGTAAATCTGTCTATTTATTTTTTGATATGTCTATCTATCTATCTATCTCTCTATATATCTATCAATCTATTTTTCTATCTATCTATCTTTCTATCAATATATTAGACTATTTTTTTATCTATCTATATTTCTATCTATGTATCTATCAATCTATAATTTTATAAATCTATGTATTTATATATCTATTTATCTATTTGTCTATCTATTTAACTACCTAACTATCAATCTATTTATCTATCTAACAATATAACTATGTTTCTATATATATGTCGATAAGTCTATCTATTTAATTGTCTATCTATCTATATATATATATATCAATCTATCTATGTATTTGTCTTTCTTCCAATCTATTTATATATATATCTTTCTATATGAATATCTATATCAGTCTATTTGTATATCTATCTATGTATCTGCTTATCTACCTATATGCCTATTTATCTATCTATTTGTCTATCTATTTATCTATCTATATGTTTATCTATCTTTGTATCTGTCTATTTATCTATCAATCTACCAATCTATTGATTAATTTATCTCCCCAACTATCTATCTATCTTTCTGTCTATATGTCTTTATGCATATATATATATATATATATATCTATCTATCTCTCTCTCTCTCTCTTTATCTATCTTTCTATCTATCGATATATTTATTATCTATCTATTTGTCTAAATATATATGTATCTATCTATCTTTCTATTTATATATCTGTCTATCTATATATTTGCCCATTAGTCTATCTATTTGTCTATCTATTTATCTATTTGCCAATATGTCTATCTATCTATCTATCTATATATTTATCATTCAATCAATCTATCTATATATCTATCAATTTATTTTTCTATTTATCTATGTATTTATCTATAAATCTTTTTATCTATTTATCTATGTGTCTCTCTGTCTATATCTATATCACACTAATAATCTAACTCTCCATCTCTCTATCTAACTATCTATCTATCTATCTTTTTATGTATCTATCTATCTAGAAGTCTATATGTTTATCTATCTATATGTGTATAAATATAGATGTATATATGTATATTTGTATGTATGTCAATTTATCAATCTATTTATTTGACTATCTATCTAACTATCTATTTTCTAACTATGTAACTGTGTATATATCTATCTCTCTATCTATCTAACTATCTAACTCTCTATCTATATGTTTCTCTATCTAACTATTTATGTGTATATCTCTCTATTTGTCTAACTATCTGCCTATCTATTTATCTAGATATCTATATGATTTATTTGTCTAGCTATCTATATGATTAGTTATCTATCAATCTATGTGTCTATTTATTTTCTATCTACAAATCTATTTATCCATAATCTTATTATGTTTAGTTATCTATAATCTTATTAATCTCGTTAGTATGTTAAAATTTTGAATAAAAAAATTTCACTTATTTTAACTTATAACAAGGATCCAACAATATCACTACAATTAATACTATATTCATCTTGTCATTGTGCCAATATCTTTAAAATGTAATGCTCATTATTATGGGTATAATTCACAAAAAAAATATTTTTGCTCTATTATCATTATAAAATAATGATTTGAAGTAATTCACTTAATTAAAATAAGTGTTAAAAGTAATATATTTGATATTTTGACCCCTAAATATGTAATGTGATGGTAAAAAACTTTTGTAAGAAATCATACAAACTTTTCATCTTTTGTCAATCTTCTTTAATTAACTATTCTTTATGTTCAATCATAAATATGTATATCTATATGTCTATCTGCCTATCTGTCTACCACTTAACATAAACAAACAAATATTCTACTTAAGATCGTAGAGCTCTTAATATATATGAGGACCCTAGCAAGAATTGCATGCAATTAATGTTACCCTTCTCATTTTGACTAGTTTTATCTATGAGCAACATTTACTTCTCTTAAATAGCTTGTTTAGGAATGTGCTTGGCTGTATAATATAGGGTAGCATCATTTCTGTCATTGGAGAAAGCACAAGTAAGATAGATAGACATATAGATAGATAGATAGATAGACATAGAGATAGATAGATAGACAAATAGACATATAGACAAATAGATAGACAGATAGACAAATAGATAGATAGAAAGAGAGATAGCCAGATTGATAGTTAGACAAATATAAAAATAGATAGATAGATAAAGATATAGATTGAGAGATATATAGATAGCTAGATAACCAGATAGCTAGATAAGAAGATAGATAATAAGATAGATAAAATAGTTAGACAAATAGTCATATAGACATATACATAGATAGAATAGATACATAGATAGATGCATCGCTAGATTAATAGATAGATAGTTAAGAAAGATAGATAAATAGATAGCCAGATAGATAGAGACACAGATAAACAATTAAACATATAGACAGACAGATAAATAGATAGATAGATTGATTGATTAATTGATAGATAGACAAATAGATAGAAATATAAAAAAATAGATAAACAAATAGAAAGATAGATTGATTGATAAAAAGATGGATTGATATATAGACAGATTGATTGATAATAGATAGACAGAAAGACAGATAGATAGATCGATAGACAAATAGATACAAGTACACATAGATATATAAATAGATAGATAAATATATAGATATAGATAGATAGATAGATACACAAATAGACAGATAGACAGATAACCAAAATAAAGGATAGACACAAACAAATAGACAAATAGACAGACTGACAAATTGATAGATAGATAGATAGATAGATATATATATATATATAGATCGACATATAGATAGATAGATAGACAAACAGACAGATAGATAGAAAGATATACAGATAAACAGATAGATAAATATAAACATAGACAGACAGATTGATAGATAGATAGACTAACAGATTGATAGATATATAGTCAATTGATAGATAGACAAATAGGCAGATTCATAGATCGATAGATAGACCCATAAATAGGTAGACAACACGACATATAGACAGATAGATAGACAAATAGATAGGTAAACAGATAGATATATAAATGGATAGATATAAATATAGATAGGTAGATAGACAATTGACAGATAGATAAATATATAATAAGATAGATAGACACATAGACAGATGGATAAATAGATAGATAAATAGATAGCTAGACAGAATAACAGATAGACAGATAGACAGATAGACAAATAGATAAATAAATGGATAGATAGAAGAATAGATATAAATATAGATAGACACAATTACAGATAGATAGATAGATAGATAGACATATAGACATATAGATATATATACATATATATATATATATATATATATATATATATATATTGATAAACAGATAAACAGATAGACAGATATATAGATAGATAGATAGACAGATAGACAGATAGACAGATAGACACACAGATAGATTGATATATTGATTGATAGAAAGATAGACATGTAAACTGATAGATTGATAGATAGGTCGAAAAATAAATAGATCTATAGATAGAAATTTAGATTGATAGATGGTTAGATAAATAGATAGATAGATAAACAGATCGATACTTAGAAAGATAAATAATTAGACATATAGATAGATAGATAATTATACATATAAATAGATAGATATATAGATAGACAGATAGATTGATTGATATATATATATATAGAAAGACAGATAGATAGATAAACATATTGATAGATAGAAAGGTAGATAGATAGAAATAAACATAGATAGATAGATAGAAATGAATAAAGATAGACAGATAAATAAATAAATAAATAAATAAATATATATAGTTAGAAATATAGATATATAGAAAAAAGATAGAAAAACAGATAGAAATAGATAGATAGATTAGTAGACAATTAGATAGACAGACATATAGTCATATAAATAGATAGATAGTAGACAAAAAGATAGATAGATAGGCAGATAGACAGATAAAATGATAGGAAAATAGAGAGATATTGAGATAGACAAATAAACATGTAGATATATAGGCAGATATACATACAGCTTTGTCGCAGCAGACAGATGGTGACCAGTGGATTTGCGGGAGAGAAAGCAACATCAATTTAAAGAATAGATTATATTTTATGTACTATATGTATGTATGTATGTATTGAACTTTTATCCTATAAAATCTAGTTGCAAATTTCTTGTGCCTTGTGTTTCTAGGTTCGATGCAATTTCGAACAAACAAAGATAAATTTTGCAACCTTGGTTAAGGTGTTTGTTCCTTTTTTTTAATGCTTATGGCAGAATATATAGCTGTTTGATGTTCATGCTCCATAATAAGCATTTACGCTCTACTTTAAAGTAAATACTAGTACATTTATTTCTGTATATATGTATATGTACATATACATATATACTTGTATATATGTAAAAGTATTTACCAGTATATGTGTATATGTAAATATACAATAAGTAGACATGTACATATTTACCAGTATATGTGTATATGTACAAGTATTTACAGTAAAGTGTAAATATACAATAAAGTATTTGTTCTTTCATTAATTCAAATGTTAATTTATGAGCTACAATTATACTTATCATTAAATATATATGTTGAGATTTATCTTGTTGGTATATCCAAACACAAAGAATTATTAGACAATTCTTTTTTCTCCAATATGTTTCTTTAAAAATTATAAATGCGAAGAAAATTTTTTCGCATATTTAATATATTAATAAAAATGAATAAATGAATCTGTAATCTCATTGATTTTATCTTTTACTATAAGAATCAGGACTTTAGAGAAATAATGCATATGAAAAAAGTTTTCAACTAATAATAATTCATTTTTATATGCTCAAACAACATGCAACTTATGTTTAATTAAATGTGTCTAACTATATATAAATATTTGTATAACTATATAACACTCTATATAATTAAATATAATTATATTTGTAGCTATGTATACATATATGTATACATATATGTTAATCTATATATTTGTTTATAACTTTGTATATATTCATGTATAACTATTTGTATGAATATATCTATATATAACTATATGTTTAACTATATAAAAATATTTATAACTATATATACTATATGTATAATAACATATAACTATAAATAATTGTATCTCACTATATGTATAACTATAAAAGCTTAATACATAACTATATTTAGATCGAGTAGTAAGCCAACAGTGTACATCATGATATATCTTATCAGATAAAATATATAAAATTTATTTTTTCTACGAAAGAGTTGTCATACTTCTTGAGTAATTAATCTCAATAGTAAAAAAAATCTCAGATATTTCAAATATTGTCTGAAACTTGGTTTGTAGATTTTAGGTTAGATATATCAAACTGATTATCTCATGTAATTGGATCATTATCATCGTATACAATTAGTTTTACATACTAACATCTTGATCAACTTAAAAAATAAAAAAATTTGACATAATTCTATGACAAAATATAGTAAATATTGAGTAAAATTATTAAATCATTTATTGGGAGACTCCTTGAGGCTATAAATTGCCTTTCTTATTCTGCATATTATATAAGTGTTCTCTGCTTTCAGGAGCAATAAATCCTATTGACTATTATATAAGTATTTTTTTATATAAATTATTATAAAGAAATGTATTCTTTATATCTAACTAATACATATTTTATATATGTGATGATGATTAGAAAGTAATAACCTATTAGTGGTCATGTTAATCATATGAAATAATATGTACCAAGAATCAATATCATAAGGCTATGTAAAATCATTCATTACCAACCTAGTCTTGTCAATCGATCTTTTCGTTGGGTCCCTCTTTATTATATATATTTGTTTATAATGTAATTGGAATGTCAAACTCATCATTCTAAACTGGATCAATTGATATGATAGAAAACTCATTTAAAATAGATTGCAAATGTATCCATTTAGTATATACATCTTTGGATTGAGATCATCATGTATTTTAATGCTCATTTTAATTTCCATCTCTTGGTGAGATTTAAATGTCGTGTCCAGTGGATTATAATTACTTTAGAAGTTCTTATTTTGTATGTATATATTAGAGGTCATTGTCTTGATGTGATGGCAAGTATCTTTGTTAAAGGAAAATAAGTCTTGGATTTGAGATGTATTAGACAGAGCTTTTATTGATTTTTGAAAGAATATTATTGAGATATTAATACCTCATAAATCTTGCACTGAGCAAGGGTCTTGTATACTGGGTAAAACCTCCAATGATATTATTGAATAATACTTTTCTTATAGTTCTTATTTTTAAGAAGTAAATGATATTAAGTATCTGTCATTTAAGCATTTTTTTAATTTTGAGGATAATTAGATAATTTATCAAACATCTAGCATTAATATTCTTTTACAAAACATAATTGGTCAAAGAATGAACAAATATCTAATTGTAATATTTTAATAATTTAGTACTTCTAAATATTTTAAGAGTATGATAATGATGTGCTTACATTAATATTCTCTCTCTAGGTAATTTCAGGTAGGTCCATTTTTTCTCTTGATTTAGGGTGATATTCCAACTCAAGACCTCACTGATAAATTATAATTTTTTAGTTTGTGTCTTCAATCAGGCCTCGAGTATGCTTTTTATCGACGATACAATTTCAAACATTCATATGTTAAAATTTAATCATTTATTTTAGCTTGTTCTTATATATTTATGTATGTATGTATGTATGTATGTATGTATGTATGTATGCATGCATGTATGTATGTATGTATGTATGAATATATGTATGTGTGAGTGAGTGTGTGTGTGTGTGTTTCCATGTATGTATGCATGTATTGAATTTTTATCTTGTAAAATTCAGTTGCAAATTTTTTGTGCCATGTGGTTTTAGGTTCGACGTTATTTTGAACAAACAAATATATTTTTGCAGCCCTGGTTAAGGTGTTTATTATTTTTTTTATGTTTATGTCAGAATATCTAACTATTTGATGTTCATGCTCCATAATGGATATTTATACTCTACTTTATGTAAATACTTGTAGAGGGAAGAGAAAAAGGAGGTCATATATATATATATATATCCATTATGTATGTATGCATCCATGTATGTATATATCCATGTATGTGTGTTTGTATGTATGCATTGAACTTTCATCCTGTAAAATCTAGTTACAATTTTCTTGTGCCTTGTGTTTCCAGGTTCAACACAATTTCAAACAAACAAAAATGATTTTTGCAACCCTGGTTAGGTGTTTGTTCCTTTTTTTTATGCTTATGATAGAATATCTATCTGTTTGATGTTAATGCTTCATTATGGATATTTACGCTCTACTTTATGTAAATACTTGTAGAGTGAAGAGAAAAAAGAGGTCATATATGTATGTATGTAGGTATACATGTATGTATGTATTTATCCATGTATGTATGTATGTATATATTGAACTTTCATCCTATAAAATCTAGTGGCAAATTTATTGTGCCTTGTCTTTTCAGGTTCAATGCAATTTCGAACAAACATAGATGATTTTTTATACTTATGATAGAATATATAGCTGTTTGATGTTCATGCTCCATAATGGATGTTTATTCTCTACTTTATTTAAATACTTGTACATATATAGTAGTATATATGTAATTGTACATATATAATGGTTTATATGTACATATACATATATACTAGTATATATGTACAAGTATTTACTAGTATATGTGTATATGTACATATATTCCAATATACACACACACACACACACACACACACATATATATATATATATATCACTATATATGTACATATACACTACAGCATATGTACATATTTATATGTACATATAAATACTAAGTGTATGCACATATATACACTATAGTAAATGTACATATATACTACAGTGTATATCTATATGTACACTGGTATATATGTACAAGTATTTTTCAGTATATATGTACATACTTATACATATACACTGTAGTGTATATTTACATACATGTACATATATATGTGTACATATATATTACAGTGTATATGTATACACTAGTATATATGTACATATACACTACAATATATGTACATATTTATATGAACACATAAATACTCAGTACGTGTACATATATACACTATAGTACATGTACATATTTATTACAATGTATATGTATACACTTGTATATATGAAAATTTAAACTATAGTATATATGTACATATATACTGTAGTATTATATATTTATCAAAATAGAACATTATTTATAAATTTATTTTGATTTGATTGACTGGTTTAATTTTTGTAGAAATATGATACAACAATGTTTTCCATATGAAGCTTTTAGAAGAGAAGGAAATTTTCATTAGACATGACACACCAAAACTTGGACAGCTTTGTCGTAACAGAAAGATGGTGATCAGAGGAGCTGAGGGAGAGAAAATAATGTCAATGCACGGATAGATTATACTTTATGCACTGTTTGTAGATACATTGATGAATAAGAAGTAATAAAATATTCTCATGTTTTTGTTTTAATTATGTAAAATATTGTATCGGAATTATTTATTAAATGATTTTATTTTTTATTTATTATAAATTATAATTTATAGATTCTATTTTTATTAAATTTAATATATAAATATTAAATTATTTAATTACATTTTTTGAAAAAAAATTAAAATTCTGAAAATAGTTTGAGTGAAAATAGCTAGGGATATTTCCATTGCTAATTTAGTTAGGGAATTTTCCCTTGCTAATTTAGATAGGGAAATCATTATTTTAGCTAGGAAATTTTTCGTGGTTAAATTTTTTAGCTAAGGACCATTTTCCTCATTAATTTTTAGCGACGAGCACTTTAGATTGGGAAAGGTACCATCATTATATCTATTTAGCGACAGAAACACCCATTTAACTAACTTATTTAGCTAGGGTAACTACTATTTTAGCTAGGGATATTTCCCTCGCTAAAGTTTTTTAGCTAGGGACTCTTTTCCTCACTAATTTTTAGCGACGAGTACTTTAGATTCAGAAAGTTTCCATCATTAATCCGTTGCTATATCCCATTTAGTGACGAAAAACAACAATTTAGCTAGGGAACTGTCCCTAGCAAGTTGGGATTTTTTTGTAGTGTAAATCAATATACAAAGAGATAGAAAGATAGAAAAATGGATAGATAGACCAATAAATAGATAGACAAAAAGATCAGCAGATAGACTGACAGATAGACATATAGAAGGATAGCCAGATAGTTAAATAGATAGATTGACATACAGACATACAGATAGATAGATATAAAGACAAATAAAATGATAGATAGATAGATAGATAGAAAAAAAGATAGACAAATAGATAGATATATAACAAGACAGATAAATAGATCGATTGATAAACATATAGACAGACAAAAAAATAGATAGATAGAAAGATAGATAGAAAGATAGATAGTTAGTTAGTTAGATAGATATATATAAAGACAAATATATAGATAGATAGATAGATAGATGACAATTAGATTGATAAATAGACAAACAGATAACCAAATAAATAGACAAACATTTAGACAGAAAGATAGAGAGATTGATAGACAGACATGACATATAGATATAAAGACATATAGATACACAAATAGACAGACAAATTAAAAGATAGATAGACATACAGAATGATAGCTAGATAGATAAACATATTGACAGATAGATTGATAAATAGATAGACAGATAGAAAGATAGATAGACAGACAAATTGACAGATTGATTGACATACAGATAGAAACATTGATAGAAAGATATTTAGAATTATAGATAGAAAGATGGGTTGATAGACAAATATATAGACAGATAGATGGAAAAATAGACAAATAATTGACTAATAGATAGATAGATAGACAAATAGAAAGTTATATAGATAAATAGATAGATGGATGGATGGATGGAAAGGTATACAGATAGATAGATGGATATATAGACTGTTAGATAGTCGGATATAAATGTATACAAATAGTCGGATAGATAGATGAATAGATTGTTAAAAATTCATGTAAAAGATAGATAGTTAGATAGATACATAGATAGATAGAATGAGAAATAGATTAATAAAAAGATAGATAGACAAATAGATAGAAAGTTGGATAGATCGAAAAATAAATAGATATATATATACACACACACACACACATATAGATAGATAAGCAAATAGATAGATATATAGATAGACAAACAGATAGATTGATAGTTAGGCTGACTGATAGATAGACAGAATAGAGGCATATAGATAAATTAATAGATAGACTGACATACAAGATAGATAGATAGATAGTAGACAAACATATTGATATACATATAGATAGTCAGATAGATAGAAAGTTAGATAAACAGATAAACATATAAATATACACATAGATAGACAGATAAATATACAAAATGTTAGATAGATATATAGATTCATAGATAAATAGATAGACAGACAAATAGATAGATAGATAGATAGATATACATATAGATAGACAGATATACAAATAGACATATAGATAGATAGATAAATAAATAGATAGATATATAGATAGATAGAATATCAGTTAGATATATAGAAAGATAGACTGAAAGATAGATAGATAGAAACATAAATATAAATGATAGATAGGGAGACAGATATATAGTTAGATAGATATATAGAAAAATAGATAGTTATATAGATAGAGAGAAAGATAGACTAATAGATAGACACAATAAAAAATAGACACATAGATAGATAGATAGATAGATAGATAGATAAATATATTTATTAAACAAACAGACAGACATATAGATACACAAATAGAAAGATAGACAGATTGATACATAGATAGACAAAAGATAGATAGATAAATAGATAGAAAGATAGACTAATAGATAGGCAAACAGATAGAGAGACAATTGATAGAGAGATAGTTTGACTAATAGAGAAAGAGAAAGACAGACAAATACACATACAGATAGATTGATTAATAGACATATATATAGATAGATAGATAGATAGATATATAGATAAAAAAAGAAGATAGATAGACAAATAAAAAGATAGATAGATAGTTAGACAAATAGAAAGGTAGAAAAATAAACAAATAGATAGACAGATATATAGATAGATATATAGATAGATATATAGATAGACAGACAGACAGATAGACCTACTAATATATACATTGATAGACAATTAGATAGATGGATATATATAAAAAGATAGATAGACACACAAATAGACTTACAGTTAGACATATTTACATATAGATATATAGACAAACAGATAAAAAATACATAGATAGATAAATAAATAGATTGATAGACAAATAAACAGATAGATAGAGATATAGATAGAATATAGAAAAATAGATAGACAAACATAGTAAACCGGTTGAAAGATAGATAGACAAGTAGACATACATATAGACAGATAGATAAATATAAAGACACACAAGAAAGACTTACAGACAGACAGGCAAATAGATAGATAGATAGAGAGCTAGATATAAAGACAAATAGATACATAGATAGACAGATAGATAAATTGAGAGACAGATAGAAAGATAGAAAGATAGATGGATAGACAAATAGACACACAGATAGATAGAAATAAAGAAAGACAAATAGATGGATGAATAGATGGATGAATAGATGGATGAATAGATGGATGAATAGATAAATGGATAAGATAGGTAGATAGATAAATATATATAAAGATTGATAGATAGACAGATAGATAGACGGATAGATAAACAGATATATAGATGGATAGATAGACATTTAGATAGATGGATAAATGATGAGATTGATAGATGAATAGATATCCATATAAAAAGATGGATAAATTGATGCATAGATGGACGAATAGATACCTAGATAAATTGATGAATAGATAGATGAATAATTATACTGAAAGATAGATGGATATATTGATGAATAGATAGACATATAAATAGATAGATGGATAGATAGGTGGAAAGAAATATTGATAGTTAGATGGATTGATAGACAGATAGATTGATAGATATATTGACTGATAGATAGACAAATTAATAGATAAACATATAGATAAATTGATAGAATGACAAATAGTTAGAGAAATAGATAGATAGATAGATTAACATATAGATAAACAAATATATAGATAGATATAAAGACATATAGAGAGACAGACATATAGATAGATAGATATATAGATAGACAGATTTATTTATAGATTGATTGATAAATAGACAAATTGATATATAGATTGATAGACAAATAGATAGATATATAGATAGAAAGATTGATTGATGATATGACACACAATAGATAGATAGATAGATTCATAGGCTAATTGATAGACATATAAATGATCGATAGATAGACAAATATATAGATATTTATATAGAAAGATAGTTGATTAATAGATTGATAGATAGGCAAATAGGCAGGTAGATTGATAGAAAAATAGACATATAGACATATAGATAGACCTCAAATAAATAGATACACAGCTAGATTGATATCTAAATCGATAGATAGATTGAAAAATAAAAAAATAAA
Source organism: Sapria himalayana (assembly GCA_029783825.1). Lineage (NCBI taxonomy): Eukaryota > Viridiplantae > Streptophyta > Magnoliopsida > Malpighiales > Rafflesiaceae > Sapria > Sapria himalayana. The sequence goes on from JAREIK010003775.1 coordinate 204,324, forward strand.
AAGATAGATACATAGATATATAGAGAGATAGACATGTAGAAATATAGACAAATAGTTAGATTTTCATATAGAAACATAGATAGATAGACAAATTTCTAGATAGATTTATTTATAGATAGACAGGTAGAAAGATTCACAGATAGATAGATAGATAGATAAATAGACTGATAGATAGATAAATAGATAGATAAATAAATTGATAAATAGATAAAAAAGTAAATAGATAGATAGACAGATTGAATTATAGAAAGATAAACATATCTATAGATAGCAAATAGACAAATAAATAGACAAATAGATAGATAGATACATAGGTAGATAGATAGATAGATAGAAAGATAGATAGACACATAGATAGATTGAGAGATAGACATATATATTGATACACAGATAGCCAAATAAACTATAAGGCATATAGTTAGATATACAAATAGAAAGATAGGTTGATAGATAGATAAATAGACAAATAGACAAATAGACAGAAAGTTAGGCAAATAGATAGAAAGATAAATTGATATTTAGATAGACATATAAGGAGAGTGATATATATATATAGGCACATAGACAAATAGACACCTAGACACAAATAAAAAAATAAATAGACAAATCGATAGATATAAAGATATAAGATAGAAAGAAGAATAGATAGACAAATAGATAGATAGATAGATAGATTGACAAAAAGACATAGATAGATAGGAAAATAGAAAGATAGATAGATAGATCGATAGAAAAATAAAGAGGTTGAAAAAAATATAGATAGATAAATAGATAAAATGATAGATAGATATACATATAAAATGAAAGAAAGTTAGACAAATAGAAAGATAGATAGATAAACAGATAGATAGATAGACAAATACATATATAGACAAATGGATATATAGATATATAGACATATATAGATATAGATAAAAAATGAGACAAATAAATAGATAGGCAAATAGAAATATTTTTAGATATACACAGTCTAATATATAGATAGATAAATAGTAAATAGATAGATAGAAAGTTCGACATATAAATAAAAAGTTAGATAAATAAAAAAACTTATAAATAGATAGACATATAGATAGATATACAAATAGATAGATATAGAAATAGATAGATAAACAAATAGATAAATCGAGAGTTAGATTGATAAATAGATAGATAAACAGATGGATACAAATATATAAGATAGATAGAACAACAAATAGACAAATAAATAAATAATTAAACATATTGATAGTTTAGAAAATAGAGAAATATAGAGATATACACATAGATAGATAGATATCAAAATAAAGAGAAAACAAATATATAGATAGAAAGATAGATAGACAAATATACTTATAAATAGAGAGAAATATAGATAGATACATAGATAGCCTGATAGATAGTTAGATAGATAAAATATATATGTAGAAAGAAAGATAGAATGATATACAGATAGATAGATAGAAAACTATATAGTTAAATAGATAGATAGATTGACAGATGGATAGAAAGAAAAATAGATAGATAAATATAGAGATAGATAGATAGAAATACAGATAGATATATAGACAGATAAATAGATTTATAGATAGACAAATAAATAGTGACATAGATAGGTACATAGATAATAGACTGATAAACAGATAGATAGATAGAAAGACATACAAACAGATAGATATATAGATAGATAAATTGATTTTGAGATTCATAGATAGATAGAATAAAATACTGATAGACAGAGAGATAGATAGATAGATAGATTGATTGATTGATAAATAGATAATAGATAGATATAAAGACAAATAGATAGATAGAAAAATATACATATATATAGATAGACATATAGAAAAATAGCTAATAAAAAGTTAGACTAATAAATAGATAGATAGAAAGATAGATAGATAGACACATAGACAAATAGAGATATAAACATATAGACAAATACAATGATAGGCAGATAAACATATAGACAGATAGAAAAAAGACAAATAAATAGATAGATGATTGATTGATTGTCAAATAGATAAATAGATAGGCAAATAGTTAGTTAGATAGGCAGAAAAATAGATAGATAGAAATATAGATAGATAGAACTATACATAGATAGATTTATAGACAAATAGACCTTATAGAAAGATAGAGAGATAGATTGTTAAACATATAGACAAATAGACATAAGATAAATGGATATATAGATTTATTGCGATATATATAGAATGACTGAAAGAAATATAAATAGTTAGACAGATAAAAAATATATAGATAGACAAAAAGACTGATAGATAGCTAGATAGATAGATAGCAAATTAACAAATAGAAAGATCGACATATAGATAGTTAGTTAGATAAATAAATAGACATATATATATATAGAAAAATAAAAAAATAGAAAAATAAATAGATTTATAAATAGACAGGCATATAGATAGATAGACAGATATATATATATATATAGTTAGATAAATAAACAAACAGATAGACAATTAGATAGATAGATAGATATAAATATAGAGAGAGTTAAATAGATAAAAAAATATTTATATAAATAGATTGATAGATTGATAGATATATAGTTAAATTGATAAACAAATATATAAATAGTCATATAGACACTTATACACAAACAAATAAATTGATATATGTTACAAAGATAGAAAGAAAAACTTAAGAATACATAGACAAATAGATATAAGACATATAGATAGATAGATAGTTAGTTAGATATATATATATATATATGTATATAGAAAGATAGTCAGATAGATAGATAGATAGATAGAGTGATTGATAGTTAGACATATAGATAGTTAGATAGATAGCTAAAAATACATATAGATAGATAAACTGATAAAAAGCTAGCTATATATATTGATAGATAAACACACACACACATATATATATATAGATAAATATATAGATAGACATATAGAATGATAGATGATATAAAAAAAGTTAAATATATAGATATATAAATATATAGATAGATTAATATACTGATAGATAAATAGATAGAAAAATAGATACATAGACAAATTGAAAATTAGATAGACAATTAAGTAGATAGACAAACAGACAGATAGATAGATAGATAGACATATAGACAGATAGACATTATATATTGATAGAAAAATAGATCTACATATATATATATATAGATAGATAGATAGATAAACAGATAGATAGATAGATAAACAGATAGCCAGATAGATCGATAGATAAATAGATAGATAAATAAAGATTTATATATGTAGATATATAAATATATAGTTTGACTAATATATAAATATATAGATAAACAAGTAGGCAGATATATAGATATCCAAATATGCAAATAGACTTATAAAAAAATATACAAATAGTTAGATAGACTTATAGATAGATAGACATATTGTTTGATTATTTGAAAGATAGATAAATAGATAAGCAGTTATATAGATAGATAGATTTATAAAAAGATATACATTAAGACACATAGACACATATACACATAGACAAATTGAAACATGGGACACAAAGACAGATGGACATATAGATAGATAAATAAACAATTAGATATATAGATAGATAAATAAATAAACATATAGACAAAAGACAGATAAATTAATAGATAGATAGATGATATGAAATAGAGAGATAGATGGATAGATATATCATTAAATTGATGGATATATAGGCAAATAGTGAGATAGACAGATATACATATAGTCAGATAGACATAATGATAGATATAATGGAAAGAAAGATAGATAGACAGATAGACTAAAAGATATATCGATATACAAAAAGATAGATAGAAAGATAATTAAATAGATAGATAGATAAACAATGGATAGATATACAAATAGATAATTAGGACTAATAGATAGACATGTAGACAGATAGTAAGATATACAAATACATAGATAAGATAGGTAGGTAGGTAGTGTATGTATTAGGTAGATCAGTCAATTAAAACATATGTAGATAGACAAATATATGCATAGACATATAAATAAATAGATAGACATATAAAAATAGATAGATTGATAGACATATAGATAGATAGATAGATAGAAAGATAGAAAATAATTGATTGATAAGTAGATAGATTAGATATAGTGATAAATAAATAGACATATAGATAGATTAACAAATAGTTAGCTAGATTAGATAAATTAATATATATATATATTATATATATGATAGATAGATAAATACATTAGATATACCAAATAACCAGCATGATAGTGTGATTAACATCCTGTAGATATATATTATACTAATTGACTAATAGATTAAAAAATCAATTGAAAGCTTAAATAAATAGATATTATAGATAGATAGAAAGATAGAAATATAGGTAGATAGATAGAATGATTGGAAACAATGAATATAGAAAGATAGACAAATTGATTGATGGATTGATGGATATATCAGATAGTTCGATAGATAGATATATAGATATACAAATAGTCATATAGATAGTTACATAATATAGAAATATACAAATAGATAAATAGACACATATATCTATATAATAGATAGGAAACAAATAGAAGATTTGCTAGATCGATAGGATAGATAGAGCTGATAAGCACATTAAACAACTAGAGAAATAGATTGATAGGATTACGACAGACAGAATAATAGATAGACTAATAGACACAAAGATGAATAGACATATAGACGATAAATAAATAGACTGGTAGACTGGCAGATGATACACAGATAGAAGATATAGATAGATAGGCAGATAGAAATAGACAAATAAAAATAAATACAAATATACATCTGACAAATAAATAGATCAAGAGATAGATAGATAGATAGAGAGATAGACAATTACATAGATAGATAGATAGCAAATAGATAGATAGATAGATATATAGATAAAAATAGATAGATAAAAATAAACATAGATATAATATAATATATAATATATATATATATATATATTATATAGATATAATATAGATAGATATATAT